>RQTK01000359.1:308325-313240 GCA_003991915.1 Elysia chlorotica | reverse complement strand
CACCCCCCCCCCCCCCCCCCCCCCCCCCCCCGAAAAAAAAAAAAAAAACAGCAAAAAAATCAAACAAAACAATAAAGCCCATCTGTGTTGCCGTATAATGTGAACGAATGAGCTAAGATGTAGCATCTTCCGCTCTGTATGTGTATTGCAGCACTTAACATTGTCAGAGATAAGTCTTGGAACCCCTCCCCAGTATAGTTTACTCGCCGATAATGCACATTAAAAAACCAAAAAAACCAAACCAAATTAAACCACTGACAAAATGAAAGGCATTTGATAATAAAACTATGTACAAGACCTGAACATTTACTCCTTTTAGACACACATACACTATATAAACACTCACTTTCTGAGAAGCTGCCTAGCTTTCTCCTTCTCGAGCTCAGCTATGTCACCCAGAGGGTACAAGTTCGAGTACTGTTGAGCGTGCTGGCTGGGGTCCACTCGTATCTTTACTTGGCCTCTACAGTGTGGGGATGTACATGAATGGATTGGTATGGGTGAGATAGATAGATAGACAGAAGAGAGAGAGAGAGAGAGAGAGAGACACCCGTAATTCCATAATCATAGACGCACACCAAAAATGACTCACTTTCTGAGAAGCTGCCTGGCTTTCTCCTTCTCGAGCTCAGCTATGTCCCCCAGAGGGTACAGGTTCGAGTACTGTTGAGCGTGCTGGCTGGGGTCCACTCGTATCTTTACTTGGCCTCTACAGTGTGGGGATGTACATGAATGGATTGGTATGGGTGTGTCAAGATACTAGTTATAAAAGGGGACGGGAGACCGTGAGTGATGAGAGAGAGAGAGAGAGAGAGAGAGAGAGACAGAAAGGGAGGGAGAGAGCGGCGTTCAATATGAATTTTAAAAAAATGTTGAATCCTAAACAAACATGATGCTATTTTATTATAGACCTATTACATCAACTCCGACACTAGGGTTTCCATGGATGAGAAGCTTCCTAAATCGACCCTTTTCTTTTCTTCCTTTTCGTTTCTCCCTCTGCCTTTTTTCAAGTACACATGTAGATGTTTCTCCCTGTGAGTACAAAAGTAGAGGATTTTTTTTCTTTTGTTAAGGATTGTTGTTTTTTTTGTGCATTTCATGCATTCCCGGGCGTGGATTTCGAACCAGGGCATACAAATTTGGAGTCCAATGCTCTAACACTTGCGCCAGGCCGCCCTTCCCCACTGCCTAATTGCTCACCTTGGACATTTAAATAAGCAGCAACTGACAAAATATATCTCTCTGTTTACCTCTTTCTTTCTTACTCTCTGTCCATCTATCTCTTTCTTTCTTTCTGCTCTATCTTTCTTTTTTTCTTTCTTTCTTTCTCTCTATATATATATGTCTTTTTTTCTCTCTCTTTATCTTTTTCTTTATTTCTTTCTCTCTCTATCTCTTTCTTTCCTCCTTTTTCTCTCTATCTCTTTCTTTCCGTCTTTTTTCTCTTTATCTATCTCTTTCTTTTTTTCTCTATCTCATCTATTTCGATCTTTCTTCCGCTCTATCTACCTATCTTTTTCTTTCTGCCGTTCGTTATCTTCCTTTTTCATTTTTTATTTCTCTCTCTTTCTATTTCTCTCTCTATCTATCGCTCCCTACCTGATGATGAAGTAAATGCCGTCTACTTGAGCTCCTTGCTTCACGATCGTGTCCTCAAACTTGAGCACTTTCTTCTTCAAACTGAAGGCCATCATCTTCTTGTAGCGGGGCACCCAGTTCTGGAACATCCCGAAACCAGCCACGAAGTCTTTCCTCTCCGCGAACTCTTGGGCCTGGAATGCTCGAAGTGATCTGTGGTGGAAATACGGGTTTGGATTTAATAAAAAGATGTGGTTAGTTTTAAGGGAGTTCGAACAAAACAACTAAGATAGTATGGGCCTGGAATGCTCGAAGTGATCTGGGGTGGAAATACGGGTTTGGATTTAATTAAAAGACGTGGTTAGTTTTCAAGCAGTTCGGAAAAAACTAAGTTTAAGTTAAAATGCTTTATAAGGCCACTCTAGGGTGTTAAGGAGACACTGAACAAAAGAAGAGAGAGAGAGAGAGAGAGAGAGAGAGAGAGAGAGAGAGAGAGAGAGAAAGAGGAACGTGAGGAGAGAGAAATAGAGAGACAGAGATAGAGCGTGGGAAATACAGAGAAAAAATATATATAAGGAAGAGAGATAGAGACAGAGATACGAGAAGAAAGAAGGAAAGAAGGAGAAAAAGAAGATAATTATATAGATAATTATATTAAAAGAGAGAGGGAGAGAAATCGTCATAGAGATTCAGAGAGAAGGCGTTAAAATCACAATATAGCCAAACTAATGACTTGTTTCATGAACTAATTAAGAATTACATTTCACCCAAAAAGTTATTCCACTCAAGGACATCAAAGATAATCATCAAGCAGAAACGTCATTTTATAGCAGATTTAAACTTTTTTCCCGTTTGCTACAGTTATTATCTGTCTTAAATACTAGAATATTTTGCACCAATTAGTATTTTCCACTCTTTTTACTTGATGAGAAAACCTGAACATAAATTATTACAGGTCAGATAGTAAGTACAAAGTCGTTGTAGCTCACTGCTTCTTCTTTCCATATTACAACGACGAGTCGCAATCCTACCTCAACTTTATATTTACGACCCAGTGTCTTCTAAGTAAGTTCCGTAACTCTGGTGAAGTCAGATTCCTTTAAAAAAAACCCACAAAAAATAAATAAAAAATAAAAACAACAACAACAAAAACGAAACAAAAAACTACCAATAGTTTTGTTAAATTCTGTCACCTGTTGTAAAGGTCTCTGTCAACTGATAGAAGGTCCGTGGGTTCGTCAGAAATAATTGTTGCGTTCCTCACACAATCCGCGTTGATAAGAGCCAACTCACCAAAACTCTTGCCAGCATCTTCAAAGAAACGAGATGGAATCAAAGAAAATGTAATGATGATAAGAGAACACACAAAGCATCAAAAGACATTTCGGTAGAAACAATAAACCAGGATAATAATTCAGCACGTCATTTCTTATTGTCGTCGTCGTTTCTTATCATTTATAGACAAACCCCGCATGAACACTTTCATTTCAAAAGTTTACTTCACTATGTTACATTGTTATTGTTGTTGCCACTGTTGTTGTTGTTTTATGCCATTGCTATGGAAGTTGTGTTATTCAGTTGTCGTAATTGTTGGCATTTATCTTTATTGTCTGCTTTGTCGTGATTTGGTCGTTATCATCATCATCATCATCACCATTCACCACCACCACCACCACCACCACCACCACAACCACCACCACCACCATCACCACCATCACCAAAATCATACTCCGTACAATATCTAAGTAAACCGTGATTGCACCTACCAAGCACCTAAAGCAATATGTAACGCCCACCGCCCCTTTCGCTCATCACTCTTTGTCTTACCAATCTTGCCGACATAAATGCCGTATTTGTTGCGGTCCAACACCCGGTCTTTATCGCGTTCACAGTGCGCCTCCTCGTCTAGCTGGGTCTTGAGCACATCTTCGAACTCTTCCTCTGTCAGTGTCGTGTTGATGTGGATAGCCACGCTGCCACTCAGGATGATGTAAAACCTAGACCGAGACGGGGAGCCAACAGTGGGTGCGTGGTTAAGAAGAATGATGAGGGTGAGGAATTAGGAGGAGGAGGTGGAGAAGGAGGAGGAGGAGGAACGACAGCAAAAGCAGTAGTAGTAGCATTAGCAGCAGCAGCAGCAAAAGCAGCAGCAGTAGTAGTAGTAGTAGTAGTAGTAGTAGTAGTAGTAGTAGTAGTAGTAGTAGTAGTAGTAGTGAGTAGTAATAAATAATAGAATTATGATACAGAGAAGCAGGCCAACAACTATAGAGGCTTTAACAGACGGAGCTAGACTTAGGGACCAAATAATGATGCTAGTTACTGAGGGATTAAGTTGTAAAATAGGTTAGTAATGTACAGCCACAAACCTAGGTCTAGCTTTAGACCAACAGATAAGACAAGTAGACAAAGACACATTTTTAGACTTATGACATGGACGGGGATCGAACCCGCACCTTCTACTCGGCACCCATCGCCTTGCCAAGGCGAAGACCAGTGTGCTTAACCACTCTGCCATCGGCTTTCACAAAAATGAAAGCTCCTGTCAGAGGGCTTTACACACGGCTTGCCTTGACTGAGAAATCGTACTTTGCTGAGTTAGACCTGTCCTTGTTTTTATTACAGAACGTGAACAAACTAGTTTCTCTATAGGATCCCGAAGTATTCATGTTAGCCAGAATAAATAATAGAATTATGATACAGATAAGCAGTCCAACAACTATAGAGGCTTTAACAGACGGAGCTATACCTAGGGACCAATTAATGATGCTAGTGACTGAGGGATTAAGGTGAAAATAGGTTAGTAAGGGACAGCCACAAACTTAGGTCTAGCTTTAGACCAACAGATAAGACAAGTAGACAAAGACACATTTTTAGACTTATGACATGGACGGGGATCGAACCCGCACCTTCTACTCGGCACCCATCGCCTTGCCAAGGCGAAGACCAGTGTGCTTAACCACTCTGCCATCGGCTTTCACAAAAATGAAAGCTCCTTTTAGAGGGTTTTACACACGGCTTGCCTTGACTGAGAAATCGTACTTTGCTGAGTTAGACCTGTCCAAGTTTTATTACAGAAGTAATAGTAGTAGTAGTAGTAGTAGTAGTAGTAGTAGTAGCAGTAGTAGTAGCATTAGCAGCAGAGAGGCAGCAGTAGTAGTAGTAGTAGTAGTAGTAGTAGTAGTAGTAGTAGTAGTAGTAGTAGTAGTAGTAGTAGTAGTAGTAGTAGTAGTAGTAGTAGTAGTAGTAGTAGTAGTAGTAGTAGTAGTAGTAGTAGTAGTAGTAGTAGTTGGAGGATGAGGAGGACGAGGAGAAGAAGAGGAGAGAGAAGAAGAGA
>RQTK01000359.1:300825-303325 GCA_003991915.1 Elysia chlorotica | reverse complement strand
CAGATACAATTGCTTGTCCAGTAACTTTTCTATATCTAGATCTATATCTAAATTGTCGATGTTATGCATATGTCGAAACCGCAGCTTCTATAACTGCTGTAGTGTAAAAGAATTACATTTTAAAAAAATCCAAAACAAATATCCACCTTTGTATATATCCGTATACTTCACAAACCAACTTGTCGAGTTTGTCTAGATCTAAATCTAAGTCTCGATTCTCAACCCCATGCAGCCGAATAAAAAAAATAATAACTTTATATCTACAGATTTTTTTGAGACTTTCTGAGACTTGACAGTCGAGCTGCCAACTCATCAATCCAAGAATGTGCTCGATTTAAACCAAAAAGAATAGGAAAAAAGTAAAAAATGAATACAATTTTTAGGCGTAAAGTTGTCCCCTTGGACTTGACTTTGATTTTCCATTTCTTTAGCCCCACCCCCACCCCTTTCCTCCCTTTTTTCTTTTCACCCACTCCGACACTTTCCAGATTTTTATGCTACTGGTTCCAAAAAATCAAAAGAATTCTTTGTGCAGTGCTAGACACGGGCCAAATTCAATAAATTTTGTCCATAAATAGATTTGCTCTTTCATTCCTGACACCGTATAGGTTCGTTCTTGAAACGTAGGAGACCTTAAACTTAACGAGAGCCATGCGCTCTCCAACCAAAAGATTACTTTCTATTGAGTCTTTTCAAAGCTTTTCTCACCCAGATTTTTTCTCCATTACATTGACGTTTATTGATAGGCTAAGTCGCTCTAGTATTCGTCGCCATGTTTGACGGGAAGGTTCGGGTCACCCCAGTGCTTTGTCATGTGGTGAAGTTAAATTAGAAAAAAAAATATACATATCGATCTCTTGGCTTTCCCCCTTCTTTTTTATAATCAAAATCATATATACAAGCTGTTAAAAGAACAGGATTGAAAGAAAGAAAAAAAACTAAACCTTAAGCGAAAAAGTTTTGCGTTGTGCGTTTTTACGTTATGGTTTTTGGTTATTCAATATCAAAGAAATTTATTCCAAATTGACACTGAGAAAGTCATACCAACTGGTTAATGTAATAGCAATTGGAAAAAAAAACAAAATAAAAAAAAAACAAAAACAAATAACGCTAAAGCAATAAAATTAATAATGAATGTTTCTTTCGGAGATTCTGTGTGGAGTTCGTGCTCTCGGCAGAAGCCTCTTGCGACCAATGTCAGCACTAAACCAACTATATTGTGGACGGGCCTCAGACTTACGTCTGGCAAGTTTACGTGCTGCCACACGGAGACAGTGCGGGAATACCATGACTCCCTCTCAGCTGGTCACATTATACTAAGACTGACCATACCCGTAGGGGGCGAAGTCGCCAGAACTACAAACCTCCTGCATTGGAAGTCAATGTTCTACCCCATAGCTATCGCGCCCCCATCAGCTAATACTAAGACCTTAGTAAGAGATGTTCTTTAAGTTGACTTTGGTTAATTTTTTGTTTGTTTCGTAATAATTATCCTGGTTTCAAAGGCGAGTGTGTGTGTATGTAGTGGGGGAGGGGGCATTTAAGGCGGCTTAATGGTAGAGTGCAAGACGTTTAATCGAACAGTTTTTGGTTCGATCCCCGATAGGGCAACTTTTCCCCAACAGATTGTGTCCATTTTAGTGGACGGCTAATATAGAAGTCCTGGAGTAATAAGTACAAGAGCGTGGTAGCTTACGACGCGTTGTAAGAACAATTATAAGAATAAGAATGCTTACGCCGAGCCCTAAGCTATCGCGACGTTGTACTTACGGCCACTGTCACTTTGTGACAGTATGTGAAATTGTCAGACATACGTTTCGGAACCGACCAAGATATAAAAAAATAGTTATGCTGATAGTATCCCCCCCTCCCATTAAAAAACAACAAAACAAAGCAAAGCAAAACAAATCAGACGAAAAAAAACCCACCCCCTTCTCTCTAATTAAAAAACAAAACAAAACACACCATCCCCTTCCTCCCCTCCCCACAAACAACAACAGCCAAATCGGATAAACCTTAAGGCAACCTACCTAAACATGTCACGTGTGACAATTAGTTTCACAGATTCATGTAGTCTATTAAGTTTAAGCTTTTAAATTAAAAAAAAACGACAAACACACGGAATGTGACGGAGCCACATTTTTTGATGGACACAATAGAAATTATCTTAATAAGATCTGAATGTACAGAAACGGTTGTATTTCCTTTTCGATTACAAAGTTTTGTATTCTATTGTTGTAATTCAAACTAGTTTTATAAGCGACAGTTTGTATGCAATGGCATGTCGTTAAAGAGAAGAACTCAAAAATTCAAAGACCATGGTTAAAAATATATCGTTTTCAAGAAGTGTGAGAAATTAATCATATTGGTTAAAAAAACCCAACAACAACAGAAGGCGATGTGAGTGAGAGAGATAGAAAGATAGAAAGAGAGAGAGGGAGAGAGAAAGAGAGACAGTGAGGGAGAGAAAGATAGATAGATAGATAGATATATAGATAGA
>RQTK01000359.1:273069-300445 GCA_003991915.1 Elysia chlorotica | reverse complement strand
GAGAGAGAGAGAGAGAGAGAGAGAGAGAGAGAGAGAGAGAGAGAGAGAGAGAGAGAGAGAGAGAGAGAGTGTGATATATATGTAGAAAGAGAAAGTTAGTGGGAGAGAGAGGAAAAAATAGGTAGATAGATAATAATAATAACAAAAGAAAAAAAAATAACAATAATAATACTAATAATAATAATAATAATAATAATAACAAAAGAAAAAAAATTCTATCAACAGGGCATTAAGGCTGAGAATGAACAACTAGGATTCGACGGTTAGCATAATCCTATCTAAATCAGCCAACCGAATACAAAATTATATTAAATCATGACGGTCGTATACTTTATTTAAATCGAACAATGAACACCAGGGAAACGTAGATCCGAAATAAAAGAACCACAATTATGTTAACACCAGGAGCACGATATATTGAAAGGTCTGGACCATGTTTGATTTGAGAGTTTCAGTTACAGATTTGTTTGTATTTACGGCACACCATTGTGTCCATGATATACATAATACTAGAAAGGTTCAGTAGCAGTAGTAGTAGTAGTAGTAGTAGTAGTAGTAGTAGTAGTAGTAGTAGTAGTAGTAGTAGTAGTAGTAGTAGTAGTAGGAGGAGGAGGAGGAGGAGGAGGAGTATTAGTAGTAGTAGTAGTAGTAGTAGTAGTAGTAGTAGTAGTAGTAGTAGTAGTAGTAGTAGTAGTAGTAGTAGTAGTAGTAGTAGTAGTAGTAGTAGTAGTAGTAGTAGTAGTAGTAGTAGTAGTAGTAGTAGTAGTAGTAGTAGTAGTAGTAGTAGTAGTAGTAGTAGTAGTAGTAGTAGTAGTAGTAGTAGTAGTAGTAGGAGTAGGAGTAGGAGTAGGAGTAGTAGGAGTAGTAGTGGTAGTATTTGTAGTAGTAGTAGTGGTAGAAGTAGAAGAAATCGTGTCTAAATATTGTAGATTAAAATTGAAGAATGTATTACATTAGTTTAAAATATTAATATGTAGTTACATTTTGTTATCGGTGTGTTTTAGAAACATCCGTATGCATGGAGGACTAACATCAGTTAATATTCTTCCTAGTGGTTTGGAAACCAGGAGCAGATTTCTTCTAGGCCTGAACAAAATTTGGCTAATGGACAAATTACAAGGACAGTTATGATACTCGGAAAAAGTAAAACTCACATCAACAAGGCATCAAGGGTTCGAATCAATACAAGGGAATCGGCGGTTAGGACAGGCTCTAATTTAGTCGGGCGAATACAAAATACTATTAAAATATGCCAACTGTATACTAAAATTTATCTAGATCGAACAATGCATTCCAAACGGAAAGCAGAGCCGATATAAAAGAACCGCCTTGTTAACAGCCGTCGGCGCATAAGAATTTTTAATACCAATAAGACGTTAAAAAGGACGTCACTTTCTATCAAAGATAGATTCAACAGGAGCTCGATATGTTGAAAGGTCTGGACCTCTATTCATTTTAGAAGTTCTGTTGTGAGAGTCGACGGTTATTGGAAGCTTTGCGTGTACGAAGCCTATAGCGAAAACAAAGACGATAGGAAAGGGAATATATACCGGCGTCCAATCATAGCTCTATAATAGATCTACGGAGCCAATGAACGAGCAGAGAAACCCATGCCTAAGGGTTCGATTAGGTCATCAGCTAACGCTGTGTGGAACGCAAAGTCTGAACTATTGAAGCGTATAAAAAAAAGAAATTAACGATGTGGCACAGATAGGATAGATCTCCCTTTACCTTTGTCAAGGTGAAAGGCGATTGAATTTTTGTGTGTTACAATTCTTTAGTGAAACTTGTCTCCTGTACAGTGCTCTAGACCCGTCGTTTGTCCTCGGATTGTATGGAGTTGATCAGGCGTGGAGGGACATAGGGGCCTGGGTTGTTCAGCTTTACCTGGTAGGCTATGCCCACAATAATGTTATTCATTTTTTTGTTCCTTTCAATAAGATCGTGTTATTGGTGAGACATAGATAGGAGAAGAAAAAAAAAACAGTTCCGAGGGGTAGGGAGGGCAGGGGTAGGGAGGGAAATAGAGAGACAGGGGAGGAGGGAAGAGTAAGAGAGAGAAAGAAAAGAAAAAAGTAGAAGAGAAAGAGAGAGTGAGAGAAGAGGGGAGATGAAGCGAGAAAAAAATGAATATAGAAATATATGGAGAGAGGACGAAAAAGAGAGAGAGAGATAGAGAGAGAGAGAGATAGAGAGAGAGGGGGGAGATAGAGAGAGGGTGGGAGTGAGAGGAAGAGAAAAGCATGGTGTAGAAACACGGAGAGTCACAGGTGAAAATGTTAAGGGAAAAAACAACAACTTTGAAAAGACCTGTGGTACACAGACAGTAAATAAACCAACACGATGGAACAGTTAGTGAAACACTAAGCATGAAAGCTTTTGGTGAAACAATTAGACGGATACTGCACATAAACAAAATCCTTTAAAATGAGGAACAATTTAATACTTTCAACAACTTCCAACATAAGCATATTTATCAATTTTGCATAAAAGTTTATTGACTATTCTTTCAGTGAAAGAAAGAACCATACAAGGTGCGTGTTAAAGGATACTTTATAGATCAATAGAAAAAAAAATGTAAGGTCACATTCAAAACAACCTGCCAACAGAGGATCTAGGCTACAGAACCACACATGTGACAAATATATAAACATTTGAATGAAGCTACGACTTAAATCTTTAAAAAAAATTAAGAAAGATTGTAATGTTTAATTAAAACATCATGATTGGTGTTTAAATATATTATATGTAACTGTGTTTATATCAAGACCGCGGATAATAAAACAAGAGTGAAAAGAGAGAGAGGGAGAGAGAGAGAGAGAGAAAGAGAGAGAGAGAGAGAGAGAGAGAGAGAGAGAGAGAGAGAGAGAGAGAGAGAGAGAGAGAGAGAGAGAGAGAGAGAGAGAGAGAGAGAGATAGAGAGAGAGGGCGAGAGAGATAGAGAGGGCGAGAGAGAGAGAGAGGGCGAGAGAGAGAGCGAGAGAGGTAGACTGAGAGGGCGAGAGAGTGAGAGATGGAGAAAGATGGAAAAAAGAAAGAGAAAGAGAAATAAAGAGAAAGAAAGAAAGAGAGAGAGAGAGAGAGAGAGAGAGAGAAAGAGAGAGAGAGAGAGAGAGAGAAAAAAGAGAAGGAGAGAGAGAGAGAGAGAGAGAGAGAGAGAGAGAGAGAGAGAGAGAGAGCGTGTATAACATGATTATCCCACTGTGTCCTTTGTATGTGTGAAAAAAAAAAAAAACTAAGACAGATTGAGGACTAATAGTAATGACGATAATTCAAGTAGGAATAATTGCCCTGTTGCCAACAATGATCCTGATAACAACGATGTAAATCGATCAATTGTTCTTCCTGCTCGATAACAATAAATTGAGTATTTATTTAAAAGAAGAAAAAAAACAGAACTGCTTTGTTGTTTGTTATTAATCTTTATTCGTTATGTGCGACTTAATTGTTTTGAGTTCCGTTTTGTTTTAGTTTTGATATTTATTTCTTGTTTTTTAAACCGCGGCTTAAATTTTAACTAAGAGCTTCTTTTTAAGAAAGAATTTATTTCAGTTTGTTTCCTTAAGCCGAAAATTCCATGTGAATTGTTAAGATTTTTCACCCATGTCAGCGCATTGTATCCTTTAAATTAAAAGGGATCGTTTTCTTATTATTCATTTTCATTACTTTATTGTTGCACCTTTACATAACATCCGTAATTCATTACCTCTGAGCCAAGTAGCACATAAATATGTCAGACCTCAGTCGTGCGATCCGTCCACAATATCGCACATATAGTGATGACGTTAGACGTTAAACCAACTCAACATCAACATCAAACTCTGAGCCAAGAAAATACTGTCTAGGGAACTGAATTATTTTATTTTGGTTTACATTATCCGAACATTTTGTTGTTTAAAACATTACTCAAAAAATTTAGGTTGTCTAATATCATTCGAATAATTTAGGTTTTTTAACACTATCCGAACGATTTAGGTTGTTTTTTTTTTTTAGATCATCCTAACAATGTTATATTGTTTAATATCATCTGAAAAATTTAGATTGTTTTATATCATCCGAAAAATAATCACACGTTGGTGTCTATCATCTGATAAATCCTTCCAATCATTTTAAGTGACACCAATTTAAATGTACAAGTATCTTGATAATTATATAAAGCAAATTAGAGAGCAATAATGTACAGATCAACAAAAACTGGGTCATGAATGATTTTCAAGCGCTCTTTTCATCACTGAGATTCGAAACTCGAGATAATGGCAAGCTTTGACTCATAGTCATTAAAAGATGGCCGAACAATTATAGTTTCTACACAAGGTAGGAAGTGGACGATGGATCAACTATAGAGCACACGTCCTCTAACATGGAGGCTGCGGGTTCGATTCTGCAATCAGATCGTCTCATTCCAGATGATTAATTTAGATTAGTATTTGTCGGTATTGTTGTAATATCTTGGATGACCAGCTCGGCATTGGGGTCCCGTCGTCCTGTTAGTGTTATTGCTTGGTACAGGGACAATTGTTTCAACAGCATCGGAAAAAATGCCCCACACAGTGCTATCTTTACTGTCGTATAATTCCAGTTCTCTCTCTTTTTACTTCTTAAGGTAATCACCTGGTCAACGTAACTGTAACTGAGGGATTTTTTCCTCACTATAATAATTTTATTATGATATTATATCTCCAGCGAACTTCCCTCTATAGCCCTACATTTTATGCCACTTCCTATCTATTTCGTTATGTTAGTATGTTTTTTTTTCCTATCCCTTTAGCATCTACATACATGTATTATCTTTCACGCTACTGTGCTCTTGCTATGCTATAGTTCTGTGTCTAGCCTACCTCCTCGCTCTGTCTACCACACCCCTGTCTGTCTGTCTGTCTGTCGGTCTTGTGTGCGTCGTATTAAACAACTTGAATGCCTTACCTGTGTTATATACCCATACATAATGATAATTATATGCACGATTAAGATAACCTAGACAAATACTATACCCATATCGGGCTTCTTTACGTAGCGTCCCGACATGTATGTATAACGATAGGAAAATAAGGAGAAGAGAATAATTATAGCCACCAGAGTCACCGACAATATTTTATCTTCGTGTTTGAAGAGTGTTGATAATTATTCGTAAGACAATACGTGCTAAACTAATAAAATAACGAGGTTTGCATTTCTTTCTTTCAGGTACTCTTTATTAGGAGTTTTGTAGAGAGAGCAACAACATGTTTTTTGACAATGTATGAAGTTGCCAATCTAAATGGCGTTCTGCGCTCGCGTGTGTGTTTTGTGTGCGTGTTGATGTGCGTTTATTCCTCTGTTTGTATGGTTTCAAAACAGACTGTGTGTTTGTATGTGTTGTGTGTGTGTATGTGTGTTCCCACAGCAAATATAAAGGGGAAACTATATTTGATTAATAAAAAAAATAAAAAAGGAAAAAAATAAAGACAGTAACAGTAAAGTCAAAGTATTTTCCGGCATTTTCAAATTTTATTCAGTTTTATAATTAACCAATTTACAGCAAAATCTGATGTAATTATATAAGACTTAATACTTTTTTCCCCCAGCCTGTGTCTTCCTTCCTAACACTTCTTATAGTATTTAAATGCGAAATAAAAAATAATAATATTTATTAAATAACTAATCAAATTTCTTGTGAACTGTTGTGGACAAATATTCTAATTAATTCTAATTTTACAACCAGATTATTTTAAAATGGATATAGACATAAGATATAACAATAATTGTCAATAATCGTCACAAATTAATCTGACGTGGGTTCTGAGATTCGTTTGCTATAAAAGTTATCTAGCTATAGAGGCTGGACGTTACAATGAAAGGGAAACCAAACAATCAATATTGTTAACATAATTTACACAAACTCACATAATGCTCCTTCCTTGGTTAGACAGGAAAAATGGTAATAATCATCCACTGCGTCCTTTATAATATTGGAAATCTCTAGAAAACACCAACGCTACAGCAAAACAAAATGAATACTGCTCAAACACAACTCGATAACATGATAAAGGACCAGAGGAAAAAAAGAAAAAAACAGGCGGGGGGTCAGGAATCTTCGATAAACGGGTTAACGAGCAGACAAAGGCTGGCCATAAACTTCCAGTAGAGATCTCTAGATTCAAACCACCACCACCACCACCACCACCACCACCACCACCAACAACAACAACAACAAGGTATCCAGTTATCTTATGGAGCCAGCTCTTCTCCCCCACCCACAAAAGCAAGAATACAGGGGATGATTTTAAACAACTGCAGATATCTAGGAGAGAAAGAGGCAAAATGGCGTCTATACCATTAGAAAAAAAAGGAGGAGGAAGAAGAGAAGGAGAGGATGAAAGAGCAGGAGAGGAGAGGTTGAGGAGGAGGACGAGGAGGACGAGAAAAAAGAAGCAGGACAAAGAGGAGGAGAAGAAGAAAAAAGGAGAAGGTGGAGTAGGAGTAGGAGGAGACTGCACCACCACCTGTTACACTACAACAACCACCACCACTACTACTACCACCACCACCACCACCACTACCACCACATCTACAACTACCACCACTACCACCACTACTACTACTACTACTACTACTACTACTACTACTACTACTACTACTACTACTACTACTAGTAGTAGTAGTACTGCCACTACCACTATTACTGTTATTGCCACCTTGCTTTGCATCTCATGCCTCCCGTAGACCCCTGTGCAATATCCCTTGTGGACTTAATCGTTTGTCCGCTCAGATTTCCAATAAACCCATGTAGCCACCAAGAGCTCTTGAGCTAACCGTCTCTCTCTGTCTCTTTCTCTCCCCCTCTCTCTCTCTCTCCCTCTCTCTCTTCTCTCTCTCTTTATCATTGTCGCCCTCTCTTTCTTGCTTTATCTTTCTCTCTCTCTCTCTTATTCTCTCTCTCTTTCTCTCTGTCTCTTTCTCCCTTTTTCTCTCTGTTTATCTCTCTCTTTCTCACTCTCTTTTTCTCTTACTGTCCCTCATTTTTTTCTTTCTCTCTGCATATCTCTGGCGTCCTCACTCTCCCTTTCTCTCTCTCTCTCTCTCTCTCTCTCTCTCTCTCTCTCTCTCTAGTTCTCTCTCTTTATCTATCTTTCTTTCTCTATCTCTCCCCTCTCTCTCTCTCTCTTTCACTCTCTTTCTTTTTCTCTCTACCCTTATCCCTCAGAGCTAAGTTAGCCTCGTAAACGGCGAACCTATAAAATCAAAGATGATGAAGCTATGAAATTGTTTTTCCGACACCTAAGCCACACTCAAATGCCTATTCTCGGAGGCTGAAACCGATCTACTCAAAGGGCGTTTTTGTTATGGTATTGATTATCGATTAATTTTGATTGAGTCTAAGAGAGAGGGGCTGGACGATGGATGAGGATTGAGCGTAAAAGAAATACGTAGGAACATCGCTATAGAAGTGTTTGTCTCTGTGTATCAACGGTATACAAAACCTAAACAATACCTCAAGAGAGACACAGAAGAAGCAAAGATTGTGCTCATTTGGCGAATAGCTTTTGTGGATTTAAAGACAATAGTAACATTTAAATGAGATTGTTGGATGTAAAGGCGTGTATAAAAAAAATGGTTAGAACAAAACATGCATAGGAGAAAGATAAACTGATTGATAATTGGATAGGCAGTATCCAAGTGAGAACTCGAAATAATTTTTTTTTAAATATTTGAACAAAAATTAATGATTAATTCGATCTCAGCCTATCGATCTTCATATAGTACGTGCTGTCGTCGTGTTAAGAGGCGAAGCAGTTATATTATTTGAACAACGGATGACGAACTTTCAACCTGGTTTCCAATCTGATTGTAAAGGGTTTTTAACCTTTAGATGCGTTATGCTATAATGCTATAGATATAGTATGGCAAGAATGTCTTGATTCTCCCCTTAAATAGCTCACGCTTCTTTGAACCCGTTGTTTGTTTAAATCCGGTACCTAGGTAAAAACAGTAAAGCTTTATATGGGCTGACAATAATGCTGGTTTAAAAGTAGATTGTTATGTTCATTTTTCTTGCACAGTGCTGGAATACGAGGATTCCAGTTTCAACTTCTGTTCCAAGAGAATGGAACGGTATTATATTTATCGCGTACAAACTCAGAGGATAGGTTATTGGAGATAGATTAAGTAGAAACTTTACAGGACTTTAGCTTTGCAACAGTTACCAACCATGCTCTGTGGTTTCTCTTACATCAAAACAGGGGGCAAGGTGTCTCAATGATATGGCGCAGAAATTGTAATCGACAAGTTCTCGCTTTGTTAACCAAATAGACTGTCGGTTTTCGACTAGTTGATGTTCGCTGTCGACGTTGGACGTTTAAGATGCCTATTCAATCACCCACTCATGTTTTAGTGTATAATGCGACCAGAGACAGTGCGGAGATTCCTGTCTAAGCCCGTATATATTGACATTGACACTACCAGTAGGTGAGGGAAAATAACTTTTTGTTCTATAATGAGGTCGAACCGTGGAACTCCCAATTGGCAGACCATCGATCTACCAACTGCATCAGTTCGCCTCAGTCTCCAATACTAAGAATCACGTATCAGGACGATGTCGAACAGTTTTCCAACTCGTGTAAAGATAATTAGCTTGTACAGAATGTTAAGAAAACAAAGGAATTCTTTGTAGAGTTTAGCATAAAGAAAGATCCAACAATGCCCCTAAAATCGATGATGAGACTGTGGAAATTGTCGATAACTATGAATATCTCGGTCTGACATTGGATATTAACTGGAATTGGCATTGTCATGTAGACGCAATGTGTAATAATATAAAAGAAGGCTGTTTTTCATTAAGAAATTGAATAAATTCAATGTATCAAAAGATGTTTTGCATGCATTTTACAGTATACTCATTCTACATAAAATTGTCAGACGTCAGTGTTGGGGCCCGTCCCAATATAGCCTATATAGTGCTGGTGTTGGACGTTAAACCAACTCAACTATAACTACAATTATAACCTTTACTTTAACCACAGGATTGATACCCCAAGCTGTTTGCGCTGTATAAAGCCCTACCATATTTTGCCTAGCCGCCGTAAAAGAGCTCATAGAAAGGTTACACATTTGGACCGACAGTTATGTAGGTGTAAAAGTCGATAGGGTTAACGAGTACGCGGGAATTTCCCGATATCGTAAAACTACTACGATTGCAACAGACTACCATAATAGAGACTTATTTAGGTCAAGACAGCTCTACCAAAATCTTTACTGCGTCTTAAACAAAGGGAATCAAAACGAACTTAATCAAATATATATCTATTTTTGTGCGTCCCTTTGATCATTTTTTCCTTTAATCTTTATTTCTTGGTCAAGTAAAGTAATAATATAATTAATCTCTTCATTGATTGTCGACAAATCGGACAACGCCATTCTGGGGTAAAGGGTTCCAATATGCAGCAATAATTCAAAAAATGTAACTTTTTAATTCCATTTTTATGAATTGCTTGCTTTTTGTGTGGTTTGAGATGGATGCCCTGTATTTCATGGACAGTAGTATAAAAATATAACATACGTCAATATATTATGAGTGCTTTTATGATAGCTCAGTCGGTTTGTATTTGGACTGAGCGCGGAAGGTTTCTTGTTTGAATCTCAACTGGTGCCCCGTCTCTTTATATTATGATTCTTGGCGACCCATATGGATATAAAAGTATACAAAGATATACATGTATTGAAAAATTTTGCTTAGTTGTCGGTTCTTCTCATTCACTCAATCAGTCTCAAAGTTTATTAGAAAACAAATAATTTTGGTTATTCTAATTGTATTTATATTGAATCTGGTGAACTCAAATTCCACCTATTGATACTCTCATTGAGTTTGTTTTGTCCGTTCGATATATTCACCTGTCTATTGCATTGTGTATAATTTATGTTCAAGATGTAGGTTTTTTATATATGCTTTTATCTTGAAAAATGTAAAGCGCTTTGATACTTCGGTGGAAGGCGCTATATAAGTAAAATTATTATAATTAAATTAAATTAAAGATGTTGAAAAACGAAAAAAAAAGACATTATCACCTCGTAGTAAATTGGAAAAAAAATAAAATTCCGAAGTTTGCGTTTCGTTAAAAACTAGAATACGCCGCACCATTCCAGCATAAACCCACTCGACTTCCTTGATGAGTTATCTTTAACATAGATTTGCGTTAATGTTTTCGAACTACGAACTACGAACTACGTTTTGTTACTCTTGAAAAAATCATTAACAATCGGAAATTCAAATTTCATTCCTCTCAACGCAATCCTTTCAAAATCAAAATTAACATTTCGTCCAAAGCTTTGCGGTGCTGCCAAAGTCACATCCTTAGAAAAAATATAGGGGATTAAAAATTTTGAACACGTCAGTGAAAAAAAAATCAATGCATGTTAAGAAATGTCACGTTATACAGCGGCTTTTCTATTCACAGTGCCCGCGCAATGACGGTTTCACGGACCAACGTCGGCGTTGATTCAATCTTGGTCAAGAGCAGTTGAAATTCTAAACCTAATTATTAAGATTGAGAGAGAACTTTGAAAAACCGAAGGTCTTCTTTAGTAAAATTTTTGGTAAGTGAAAATCTTTTTTTTTTCATGCTAAAGCTCTTAAACATTCCCATCTAATTTGACATGTATTGTTCATAGTAATAAAGAACCCACGGATTTTTTTTGGTGCTTCCCTTATGACTTTGTATCTCGAATTTTGAGATTTGGGCTACCTGTATTGAAAACTTCTATTAACCACCAAAAATAACGCAACAATTTGTTCAACTCCGTGCCGTCAGCTTAACTTTTACAGAAAAGAATAATTAACTTTTGCTGAGTTCACCGATTCTGGAATCTTTACAAAAATTCTACAACTATGCAAAGTTAATTTTGAGGCGATACATAAAAGTATTCCTCGTGCTCGCAATCAAAGGGTTCTACGGTCTGATCTGAGCTATCTAATGCCCGGGCAGAAATTCTAAAGGAATAATTATGAGTATACTTGTTGTTCCCAAAAAGGCACGTTTTTTCCAAAGTTTAACGACTGTTCAGTTCTTAACGAAGATCATATACAAGAGTGGGACCCCTGATTGGTATACCGGGATATCTATCCGTCCATCAGCCCATACATCCACCTATACATCTATCTATCCATCCACATATCTATATATTCACCTATCCATTTATCTATCCACCTATCTACCCATCTGCCCTCCTATCCATCTATCCATCTATCAACCTATCCATCCATCTATCCATCCATCTACCTATTAATCTACAAATCCACCCCTTGACTGTAGATGTGGCTATCTATCAACATACCTATTTACCTATTATCTACATATCTACTTACTCACTACCTACCTACCTACCTACCTAATTATCGATCACTATCTCCCACCATCTACAGATTATATATACATCCACCCATCTGTAAATATTTCTATCTATATTCATACGTACACACTATCTCCCCATCTACTTACCCATCTACCTATCTACCCATTGATCTTTTTTTCCATTACCTCGTCAGACTTGTTTGGAATCACACCAAATTATTTTGGATTAAGCATTAACAAAATTATACCCATCCACTTGTTTCAATTCGAAAAGCTCTACGCCCCCCCCTCCCCTTTTCCCTCTCACACACATATATCCGTTAAAGCCATTATCCGAAAAGGCTCCATTATTATTATCGATCACCCTCCAACGAGTCTGAGCGATTTCGTGGCTTAGTCAAGCCCTTTCAAACGAACCAAAATAGCGTCCCTTAATGGTGCAGCTTTGGGCTTGAAAAAGTTACTTTTATCTACCTAATCTATACCTTCTCTGCGTCCTTGGTTGTTGATTTTTCCTCCCTAGCTCATGCCTATTCACCTAGCCCAAGGTTAACGAACACCTCGGCTATAGTAATGGTAAAGCCCACCGTTAGATTCATCTAATCAAAGCTTATAATAAAACGATCTGGATCTGCAACTCAGCGGTGAAGACCTTTCCCCCGAAAATCAATGTAGACGGACGTCGCATAGATCAAGGGAAACTGTATACTTCGGTGAATTTGGCGACTGTAAACAAACCTACTGCTAAAAGATTGGTGAATGTTTAAAAGGCACACTAGAGTAAGTCTGGTTAATGCTAAAACAGATTGCGTTTGTAAGCCCGTCAACCAGTACGGGACAAAAGCCACTTGCACCTGTTCACCCTGCGGTGGTCCTGGGGTAGAACATCGGCTCCGTGGTTCGAGCCCTGGAGATTTCGTTCTCTACTGCTTGGGTCGGTGTCAGCTTAATGTGACTGGCTGAGACTACTACAACTGTTCACCCTCCAAGACTCTTAGCCCTGCTGGCATAAAGATCGTTGTTGAGAACTTAACAGTGATCAATGTAGTACTGATAGAAATACAGATGGGAAGAATTAAAGTTGACAAAAGTTATTTGAATATTCATCGGACTAAGAGATCTTTTTTTTTACAGATAGATAGATAGAGAGAGAGAGAGAGAGAGAGAGAGAGAGAGAGAGAGAGAGAGAGAGAGAGAGAAACTATTATATCAAATCTAATAATTGTTCAAACATGAGGGAGGAAGGTATGAGGGGAAAGACACACAGGCAGGAAGTCGTCTTGGTCGTAGGGAAGTTATCTGGTAATTTTAACGTCTCCTTATTTCGCGAGAGAGATCGTATTCGGCTACGGGCCCTCAGACTTTTTGTCTGACAACTTTTTACTCGCTACCACCAGAGAAAGAGCAGGGCTACTAAACTTCTATCTCAGTCGGCTACATTTGACGGACACCGACCCAACTAGTATTAAACGCAGGCAAAGGCAAAAATAGATAAAACGTGTAGTCAAAGAAAAAATCCCAACAAAAACAGTAAAATAGTCCTCTTTGTTTACTGTCAACAAAAAGTCTAAAAGTCTATATCTTGGCTCAGCACTTTATTGTCCTAACTCCATTGAAAATGAGCAGGATATAGAGCAAAGTAGCCCTAAGCCGACCATGTGTCTGAGTCGAAGCCAGCCAAAATAACAGGCAAAGTCACTGAATGGATTAACGTGAGCACATTAATGCATAACAGGGGTAATGGTAGTCTATTATTTATTTCAAATTAGTATGATAGTTAGAACAGAATAATACTCGGTAAGTTTATTTCGTTTGGTCTACAAGCCTACTAGACTATCTAATAGTTTAATGATATAGCTCACTTTGGTTCTAAATGCAAAAGCTAGTTTATTTCGGTGACCCTTCCTGTTATTTTCTGAAACCTGGGCCCGATGCCACTTTAAGCACAAGTCAAGTCTCCGAAATGATCGTAGCGAACATATTTTAGCGTAATAAGTGTAACAGTGATGTATTTCTCATAAACTATTACGGGAGTTAGTTCAAATTGATACTTAGGGAGTATTTTTTCAGCCTGCTCAGCCTCCATTGCAATATTGAGAAATTATCTAACTGTCTCTACTTTTTAATAATATAGTATAGTTCACTTGCACTCTCAACGCAAATGTTTTTCTACTTCGGTGACTTTGCCAGCTATTTTTGGAAGCCTCGGGAATGCAAACCTGTGTCAGCACAATGAAAAGACAATGACAATGAAACAACGATGAAACCACCTACTCTCACTCCTAGATCCTATTGCTCCCAGTCAAGAGGCATATTAAACTGAGCAATAGCAACTTACTGGTATGACCAAACAGGTCAAGTTGTAGTGGGTGCGACTCCACTTTGAGGCTCCAACTTAAGTGCGCAAAAACTTAGAGTTAGTTGAAAATACGGTCAAAACAGGAAATAAACATTACATCTCTTTGAGTTCCTGGATTGTTGATAATTGGATAATTTGAAATCGTAACGGAAACATTGGTCTCTTAGAGGGAGTCTTCGATACTATGTCAACCTGGTGGTAACGTAGAAACTGGATATGGCTGGGCCCCAGTTCGTATTTTTAAAAAATAAAAAAAAACAAAAAACTAATACATCCAGGGGATTTTAAAATAGTTCTTTCTGCGTGAATCTTATATTCTTCTATTTTACTTGCTTGTTTGCTAAATTAAACTAATTTTGTGTTTATGCCTTGCTACTTAACTGCCCATATTTCCTTTTACCATACTTATTGACTGAGAGAAATGAGTGGTTAACTTTTGAAAATATTAAAGAAAGATTTATGGTCAATTCTTTAATAATGTTTTCCATTTGCAGCGGCTTTTCATCTAAATAGAAGCAATAATGCAAATTTCTACACTAACAAACAAATAAAATATATGAAGAAAACGTACTATATTCAGTTTCATTAATCTCAGTGCTTTTTAGTATGATATCCATCAGCTTAATGTGACTGGCTGAGACTACTACAACTGTTCACCCTCCAAGACTCTTAGCCCTGCTGGCATAAAGATCGTTGTTGAGAACTTAACAGTGATCAATGTAGTACTGATAGAAATACAGATGGGAAGAATTAAAGTTGACAAAAGTTATTTGAATATTCATCGGACTAAGAGATCTTTTTTTTTATTAACGCCATAATACGGCCGCTAATTTAAGTTCAGCAAGTCCATCGGATATATGTTTGTTTTTCTTAAAATGTGTCTAAAAAGGCAGCTGCAGGAATTCTGTTTTCGCCACACATTAACCAACTGTTGTAATCGGAAAACGTAGATGATAGTCACTGGGAGGAACATTGGGTGGAGAGCTTTACAGAAATATGAGAGATAGAAAGATACAGAGAGAAAGAGAGAGAGAGAGATAGAGTGAGAGAGAGATAGAGAGAGACAGACAGACAGACAGACAGACAGACAGACAGACAGACAGACAGACAGACAGAGTGATAAAGAAGGAAAGAAAGATTAATATAGATAGAGATTGAAAACGAAGGAGAGAGATCAATAGATCGAAGGCATGTAGGTAGAGAAGATAGATAGATAGAGATAGATAGATAGAGAGAGAGAGAGAGAGAGAGAGAGAGAGAGAGAGAGAGAGAGAAGCTATTATATCAAATTCAATAATTGTTCAAACACAATGTCAAAACACGTGAGTGAGGACGATATGAGGGAAAAGACACATAGGCAGGTTGTCTTCTTGGTTGTATGGAATCTATCAGGCAATTTTAACGTCTCCTAAGTTCCCAAGAGAGATCATAATTATACGCCCACGGGTCTTAAGACTTTTTGTCTGACAACTTTTTACTCGCTACCACCAGAGAAAGAGCGGAGCTATTCGACTTCTATCATAGCTGGCTTCAATTTACTGACACCGCCCCAACCAGTATGAAAGGCAGGCAAAGGCAAAAATAGATAAAAAGTTAGTCAGAGAAAAAATCCCAACAAAAACAGTAAAATAGTCCTCTTTGTTTACTGTCAACAAAAAGTCTATATCTTGGCTCAGCACTTTATTGTCCTAACTCCATTGAAAATGAGCAGGATATAGAGCAAAGTAGCCCTAAGCCGACCATGTGTCTGAGTCGAGGCTAGCCAAAATAACAGGCAAAGTCACTGAATGGATTAACGTGAGCACATTAATGCATAACAGGGGTAATGGTAGTCTATTTATTTCACATTAGTATGATAGTTAGAACAGAATAATACTCGGTAAGTTTATTTCGTTTGGCCTACAAGCCTACTAGACTATCTAATAGTTTAATGATATAGCTCACTTTGGTTCTAAATGCAAAAGTTAGTTTATTTCGGTGACCCTTCCTGTTATTTTCTGAAACCTGGGCCCGATGCCTCTTTAAGCACAAGTCAAGTCTCCGAAATGATCGTAGCGTACATATTTTAGCGTAATAAGTATAAAAGTGATGTATTTCTAACAATTGGTTAGTTGGTTGGTTGGGTTTTAACGTCCAACATCAGCAACTTATAAGCTATATCGTGGACGGGCCCCAAGACGGACGTCTGACAATTCTATGTGCTGCCACACACGGGACAGGGTGGGGCTACCATGACTCCTGTCTCAGCCGGTCACATTATACTGACACCGACCAAGTAGGGATTGCAACAGCCAGGATTCGAACTCGGGACCTTTTGCGTCGGAAGCCGATGTTCTACCCCTGGGCCACCGCGCCCCCCGTATTTCTAACATATCATACGGGAGTTCAAATTTATACTCAAGCAGTATTTTTTTTCAGCCTGCTCAGCCTACACTGCAATAATGAGAAATTATCTAACTTTCTATACTTTTTTAATAATATAGTACTCTCAATGCAAATGTTTTTCTACTTCGGTGACTTTGCCAGCTATTTCTGGAAGCCTCGGGAATGCAAACCTTTGTCAGCACAATGAAAAGACAATGACAATGAAACAACGATGAAACCACCTACTCTCACGCCTAGATCCTATTGCTCCCAGTCAAGAGGCATATTAAACTGAGCAATAGCAACTTACTGGTATGGCCAAACAGGTCAAGTTTCAGTGGGTGCGACTCCACTTTGAGCCTGTAACTTAAGTGCGCAAAAACTGAGCGCTAGTTGGAAATACGGTCAAAACAGGAAGTTAACATCACATCCCTTGCAGTTCCTGGTTTTTTGATAATATTGTAATAGTTAAATGTCACGTAAAAGTGGATAAGACTTGGCCCCAAAACGTGATTGGTTAAAAAACCGTTCTTTCTACTGCATCCTGTATTCCACCATTTTTACTTGTTTGTTATCTTAAATAAAGATATTTTTTTTAATTTTTGCATTGCTAATTAATTGTCCAAATTGCCTTCTATCATACTCATTCACTGAGTGAAATGAGTGGTTAACTTTTGAAAATATTAAAGTTAGATTTTATTTATTTAAGGTCAATTCATTAACAATGGTTTTTATTTGGAGCGGCTATCCATCTAAATAGAAGCAATAATGCAACTTTCTACTTTAACAAACAAATAATATATATGAATAATTCATACTTTTTTACTTTCATTATCCTCAGTGCTGTTTGTTTGTAGTATGATAGGCATATAAATGCCCCCTCCCCTCTGAAAGACTTTTGTTCCAGTTGTTTTCAACAATAGTATGCATTGTTTTGTTTTGTTTTTAAATAAAAAATTAAGCATTTCGAGCAGCTTCGTTTTTATTTATTTTGTTTTTGTTTTGTGTCATTCATCGAGTTCTATTGCATTACAAAATACAACATAAGGAGACAAGGAAAGGACCTGATATATTTCTACAGACTGATAGCGAATAACAATTATGTCACCCAGATAAACAACTGCAAGCTGCAAAAAGTCTGCACTCCATAACGTGATTTATTTAAAACCAATAAATGGATAGTCTGTCAAAAAGAACGCATGGCACGAGTGACAGGTTGTGAGAATCTACTTCCATCTTTATACGATGACGAAAAATATTATAACTTGTCATCTGTCACAGTTCAAAGTTTACTTGTCTCTATCTTGATAGGATTGTGGTTTCCTCACAACAAAGTGGAGAAAATACTCCTTCCGTGTTTAGAAAAGTAAAGATTTTATCGCTTGTCTCATAGTATTAATGGTCACGATTGTCATTTCAAATGTATTATTGTGTTGTGTAAATCTTAACTATTTTAGACATGATATAAGTCGTTTGACAACTGTTATGGCAAAGTAGTTTGTGTTTTCAGTAATTGTTCGTAACCGTGCTATTTGCTGTTTTTTAATTACTTTTTATTTTATTTTACTATGAATAGCTTTGCGGTAGCCGATAAACACATAGTAACATTGATAAATAAACAAATAAATAAATAAATGAGTAAACCAACTAACCTAATTAATTTTAAGTAGATCTAGGAAACAATTAAAATCCCAAATTGTTCTACACTTATATTTGGCCCTGTAGACTCACCTTATTAATTACAATGAAATCCCTGTTGTCATAGCACTAGGATAACTGAGGGTAAATTATTTCTTCCGTCTACGAGTAATGGCAGCCACAATCTAGTTTCTATATTCTAGCTGTAGACTTCTAGCGTGTGTCTCTCACCAAACCGAAAGCACTTGCAATAAACTGTTACCGATACACCGCCGGAGGCCCTCCTTCATTTCCAGCGCTCAATCTATTATCACCTGTCAAAAGACCTTCAGCCTTGGCAACTTATCGATTGCCCCAAAACGTTATTTTTCGCCCCTTTCATAAACACGTCTAATTAACGCCGCAGCGCCATTTACGATTTACCGCTACAATACGCTTTCTATAACAGCGTTTTCTACGATGTATAGAATCAGATACACACACATATACAATAATTGCATAGCTATGCGCCTAGGTTGAATGTATATCCCTCGGTAGAGAGTTCAGACGCACACCCACACACGTACTAATATTGTCATAAACGCGCAGTCATAAAACAGTTCAATAGCTTTCTCCGGTGCCTATAACACCCAATCACACATACACGCACATACAAAGTACACACACGTACTCAAACCAGTTCAAATGCAGCCGTTTGTATCTAACCGCAACAAGCGACAAACGCTACACCTCAAGCTGGCAGAAATGGATAGTCTACTTTCTTCGGACAGAAGAAAAAAAGAAGGAGAAAGCAGCCGATAAAGTCTGGGGGACAGGGAACATCAGTGCAGTAACTTCTCTGCCTCCTTGATAGAAGAGCGCCGACGCTCGGAATGGCCGCCCTAAATGGCCTGTCAGCGGCCAACAATCGCGTGATCAATGACCGATCTGGTGGATTCCTTAACTCCAGGCCAGTGGTGCAGATTTTCAGGACTTTGAGTTAGAGAGTTTCGGTTTTTTACGACAGGTCAGCACTTTTATGTCTCCTGTATCCAAAGTTTAATATCTTTTAGAATTACATGTTTTGGAGGAAACCTATCAAAAGCCCACTCTCAAAGAGTAGACAAAGTAAGAAAGAAAGCTTCCCAAATTATTGGCTGTGAACTAACCCCTTTCAAAGACATGCATGTTTTACAAGTAATGAATTAAGCTAAATTAAATGTATAACATAACACAGACATAAACCACTCTCTTCATAATGAAAATGAAACATCACAAAGAAGTAACAGGTTAATATAAAAAAGGGCCAGAACAGACAGATATAAAAACTCGGTTGTACCAGCATCCATAAGACTACTGCAAAATTGCTATACTTACACATGTACAACTGGTGTTGTGATATTGAATCAAATGTATTATTGTACGACCAAGAAAATTTTCCCTATGGGATAATAAATGCTTATCCTTTCTCATTTTATCTTATCTTATCTTATATTCAGAGCTGCCAACCCAGACATACATTATAAGTTGATTTCTTAACGTCCAACGTCAGCAGCAAGGCTATTATATTGTGAACGGATCCCAATACTGAGGTCTGACAATTTTACGTGCTGTCATACATAGACAGGGCATGGGCATGTTTGTTTGTTTTCTTGCTAAGCGTCCAACGCCTGTAGCAAGACTATAATAATTGTTGTTGCGTTCTAAGACTAATATATGTCAAGTTTAAACGCTCTCACGCATAGACAGTACGGGGATACCAGTAGTCCTGTCTAGACCAGTCACATTTTATTGACACTGCCCCAACCAGTAAGGGACGAAATCGGATAAACACATTTTTCCGATGGAGGATTTCGAATCGGGTACCTTCGAGTGGAAGACCAACACTCTACCACTTATGCCAGTCCCCCCTCCCCCCACGCCCAGCAATCAAAGAGCTAATTTAGCCACAAGGGATATTATAAGAAATAGTAAACAAGTAAATTATAATATGTATATCTATAGTTATATAGATAGATAAAAATGATAGATAGAAAGATATCTAGTTAGATAGATAGATAGATAGATAGATAGATAGATAGATAGATAGATAGATAGATAGATAGATAGATAGATAGATAGATAGATAGATAGATAGATAGATAGATAGATAGATAGATAGATAGATAGATAAATAGATAGATTGCTCAGCTGCCTGCAAAATACATTACGAAATCAACAAAAACAAACAACAATAAACAAAAACTCACGCGCGTCTCCCGAGGCCAGGGACATGAGGTGCTCCATCAGGTCAGTTCCAGCCGGCCCTGCAGCGCGGGGACCCGTCGCCGAGATATCCCCGAGCATCCCTCCCCGTGATGCCTCCGCCCTGTTTCCGCCTGAGAGATTCCGGCGGAGTCCGCGACGCGTCATCGAGAGAGTCCTGCTGCGGGAGTTGCTGAAGCTGCTGCTGCGGTTGATGCTGTCGTTGCTGATGTTGTAGCTGCTGCTCATAAAGTCGTCGTCAATGTCATCCACCACTGTGCGGATGTAGCTCATCCGCTCCACGGGGGACATCACACTACCCGTGACAACAGCTGGCAGGGGTAGTGGAGTTAGCCACCTTTCTGAGGACTCGGCTACAGACTGTGGTAGTTGATTAAGCAGTCCATCCCGATGTAGGTGCGTGCCAGATGCTTCTTCCATGCCACTGTCGTCTTGGGACGATTCTTGTCCTGGTGTTCTCAGGTAGAGCCAGTCGGGGAGGGGCAAGCTTTGCTTGTCTGGATTTTTTGGTGATTGCGAGGATACACCAATGTTTGGAGATGTGATCTCCTTGTCCAAGTTGTCCATTCCTATTTTTGGAATGTTTAGGTCAAATGAAACGCCATTTTGAACGTGCAGGGATTGCGTCGACCCTACCATTCTGTCTTCTCCTTCACTGATATCGGGTGTCACGGCGCGTAGTGCAATTGTTTTGGTTTCGTGCATGTTCTTTTTGTTTATAGTTATCTAGCTCCAAGTCTATGGAAGAAGAAAAAATCCCACCACACCTTGCACTTTTTCACCGTTTGGAAAGTATGCAAACAAAATTCAGTAGTGATGTTCCTATAGAAAAAAGATTTAACGTGATCTTGCTATGTCCAAAGTTACGGCTAGCTCTAGGTTAATTGGAAAAAAATAACACATTTCACTTTGAAACAACTTAAAAATGAGCAAGCGAGAAAAGGTAAAGTTCGTTTTAAACGATATACACAGAAAACATTATTACAATGATACTGAATTTTCTCTCGGATCGGTTAACACAGTTACTTACTAACTCCATTCTTATGGTAGTCAGAAGACTTGTGTTGCACATGGAATCAACAGAGACGAGAGAGAAAATAAGTCGCGGGTGTCTGTTGAATGCAAGTTGTGGAATTTTAAGATTATAACATTAAACATGAATGGAGATCAAACCACCATGTAAAACTGCATTTTCAACAATTGTGAAAATGTTTATTGTATTTTCTGAGAAGATAACAATTACCACAGGAGTTATCGTCTTTCTGTCAAAACAAAGGAAACTATATTTAAATCATTACATTGCTTCACAAATGCACTCACGGTGAGACGGTGAGATTGAATGATCTTTGGATAAAAAAATAAATCAACAGCAACAAAAAGCCCTGTATACATGCAAATGGTCATAAACAATATGTTTAGATTAAAAAAGGTTGGATTTGAACCCGTCTCGTATGGCCACGACAGATTTTTAAACACTATTTCTTCTCTATAACAAGAGAGAGCTTACTACCACTTTATTTCCACTTCCAATTCGCTTCATATTATTGTTTCGATTTTCTGTTGGTTTAAATATTAAAGGCACAAAAAAATATTTCACAAAAACGCCTCTTATTACTTTTGGAATCACCCACACAGCCGTCATCATTGTCAATCCAAGAAAAAAACGAATCTGAAAGAGCACCAGGTCTAGATAATGCTTTACTTGATTGCATCTCTCAATTCAATTTCAAAAACTGATTAAAAAAAACAAAACTCATATGGGATTATATCTTGTCAAACTTTGATTTTCAGACAAATTTAATGATCCTAATTGAATATGTTTTGTCTAACTTCGATTGTCACAAAAATTTAATCTGCAGTTTAGTTTTTATCCACGAGAAGAACTAGGAAGAAGTCATCTGTTCCATCTACCAATGCTCTATTGAAATCCACTGTTCTGCTAGGTCTCCAGCACTTACCATTATTACGAAAGGGTGTGAAATACACGCAATGATCATCTGCATAACAGATCAGGATAAGTAAGACGGTAGGATTACACAATGATCACCTGTATAACAGATCAGGATAAGTTTGGCGGTAGCCTTGCTCTTTACACCTTAATTTAGAAAAAAGCTGTTTACCGATTTTCCTAACGCTCTTATCTAAATAAAAACAGGCGTCAGGAAAGCTGTGTGTAACAATAGCACTGCAGATTCAACTCTGAAATCTAGTCTGATATTTACGGTGCTCAGCAATGTAAGTGTACCTTGTTTTCTTCAGCCTTGTTTACAGAGATCTGATTACCGGACTATCAAGTGACCCTCACTGGTCAGCTATGGTTGGTCAAGCAGAAGATTTCGATTGAGCGGTTGGTTTTCGTAAACAGGATTTGCGATTCACGCCACCATGAATTATGACATAATCATGACATAGTCACGTTCCAAAGGCATAGGGGTTTCTGAGCGGTCATTGGCTCCGTAAGTCTTGAATAGAGCTAGGATTTGACGCTGGTGCAGATTTCCTTACCCATAGTCTTCGTTTTCGCTAGAGGTCCCGTGAACGCAAGGCCTCTATTGACTTGGCTGGTACGATCAACAGGTCATTAGACTCTCATTGCCGCTCAGGCAACCATTCAATAGTACTATTTTGATTGTTTTGGCACTTTTTGGAGTTAGTCTCTCTCTTTCCTTCTCTTTCTCTCTCTCTCACTTTCTCTCTCTCTCTATCTTTCTCGTTTGTCTTTCTCTCTCTCTCTCTCTCTCTCTCTCTCTCTCTCTCTCTCTCTCTCTCTCTCTCTCTCTCTTATCGCGAGAACGGATTTCCTAGTCGATTATGATCAACTATGCGTGACTTAATGAACGGCGCCTGGTAAATAAGTAAATTAGACACTTTGGGCTGAAAGTACAACGTCGCGGTAGCTTACGACGCGGCCTAACAATAAGAGAATAAGAAGGCTTGCGACTTGTCGTAAGCTAACGCTACGTTGTACGTACGGACCTTATTAGGGGTCAAGGCGTGCAAATGTGCTTTAGATAGTTTGTGAGATGAAAAAAATTGTTATTTTATTTTGGCTATACAACAAATACATTGCTGTGTGAGCAGCTCAAGACCCCCCACCAACCTTAAAAAAGAACAAAATACAAAGAAAAACAAATATTTCGGGTGGCATCTTCAAATGTTAGATCAACCATTTTGTTAGACTCAAAGATTTTGTTAACAAAGGAATGAAGCTCTCGCAAACGTGTTCACTCAGTGAACACTGCTGTACAAATGCGTAATTGTGAGATGTATTTATTAGAAATCTTATTATTTTCTTGCGAATTACTAACTGTACTCAGCGTTACATCTTACATTTATATTGATCCTAAGGCTAGAGCTAGACTGACGCAGGTGGCTGGGGTGGGGCTGTAGCTTCCATCTGAAACCCTCTCGTTATATTTTAGCCTTGGACTAACTGCGCAAATAAATACAAAAGGTTTTCATAAAGAACAACTAGTCCAGCCTCAGTGTCACCCCAGCCACGAGCGGCAGTCTGGTTCTGGCCTAAAGATAGTTTATCCGGGAAGTTAAATGGTCCTTGATTAGGTAAGGAGATTAGTTATCTGTCAGTGGATACCTCCCTAAGAGGCCTCGATATCTACACATTATTAATGTTTCATCTGCAGGAGGAGATACAGCAGAAGATGGGGTTCCACAACTATCATTGGTCTGAGGTTTTCAAGTTCTCCCCTTGTTCTTAGGAGGGCGACCTGGCTCAAGTGGTAGAGCTTTGGTCTCCAAAAATTGAGGTCCGCGGTTAGAACCATACAATCAGTCAAAAATTGCATTTGTCCAAATTCGTCCACTGCAGCTGGTTTGGTCGATGTCAGTAAAATGTGAACGGCTGAGCAGGAGTCTAGGTCTCTCCGCTCTGTCTCGTGTGGGGTAGCTCATAAACTTGCCAGAAGCCAGTCTTGGGACCTATCCAAATTATAGCCTATTAAGTGCTGACGTAAAATGTTAAGTTACAAAACAAACAATGCCCAATATTTCAACGAAACCCTAAATCGGGATACCTATGAGTTTAGGGTTTGTGTTCACGGCACGTTTGCACAGTAAAACCTATATTGTGCCCATGATGCCTTAGGACGATTAAACACTACAGTACACTAGTCTCAACTGTGACTCCTTCCTTCTATTTATCTGATTGGTAAAAGCATACAAATCATGAATAAAATGTCTAAAACTAAAGAATATATACAGCAGGTTAAAAGATCTATATATAGGTTTATCAAAGATAATTTAGGTTATATACATTAGTGTCTTTTGAAAACCTCAGTAAGCGCTTAGAGCTTATATCAGTGAATAATATTAATTCTCTGTAGTCGTTTGGAAGCCAGGTGTACATTTTTTTCCGGTAAAATATCGGATAGTCGACCAAAAAGTGACAATTCTTAAAGGAATCTCTTCTCTTATGAATTAACTGTCAGCATCGTTAGTCGAACCAGGGTACATGTATTCCTTATGTGGACCTGTTTGAGGGATAGTTGTCCTTGCAGTTTACCAGAGAGCTTCGCTAAAATGCTCAATATGAGTTACTTTAGCATTCAACTTAAATGTCATCTTTGCAGTATGATACTGTGGAGGCTGCCATGGCTTGGTGGGTCATATAAATTATTGCTTTTTTAGCATATCTTATTAAGTCACCTACCTTGTCTATAGCTTGGGTGTCAGAAAGTTAACTTTAGTCTTCCGAGATGGGAACCACCAGCGCGACTCCCCTGTGTGGGTGTATTGCAATAACTCTCGTGGTTTTACTTCTCACAGCCTTGCCCCGACATGAAGGATTAAAGAGACGCTAATCCTTAACAGGTTCGGCGCAGGATAATCTTTTTGTTTTGCAGCACTTCGACCTGGCTCAAAAAGCTGTTTGTTGACAGCCAGAACACGGGGAACAATCACGCTACTGTCAAGCAGGTTACCTTGAGTAGATTGCTAGTTAAACTTAGCCCCTTAACTACAAGCGGCAGAGGATGTGCCTTCGGTGATTTTATTGACTTTAAAAAAAAAAGATCTCTCGTAATAAAAAAAACCAACTACAAAAGACAAAAATGAGATGAAGATAATCATTATTAGCCTGTCTTCCCTTCACCCCTTCTCTATCCCGTACCCCGATCTATCTCTATTTCTCTCTCTCTCTCTCTCCTTCTCTCTTCCTCCCTCTCTCTCTCTCTCTCTCATCTCTCTCTCTCTCTCTCTCTCTCTCCTTCTCTCTTCCTCCATATCTATCTATCTATCTATCTATCTATCTATCTATCTATCTATCTATCTATCTTATCTCTCGGACACAGAATCTTTTTATATCTATCTATCTATCTATCTATCTATCTATCTATCTATCTATCTATCTATCTATCTATCTATCTATCTATCTATCTATCTATCTATCTATCTACCTATCTATCTATCTATCTATCTATTTTATCATTCTCCTCTCTCCTCGAATTGTATGATGATGTTGCTTTATGTCCTTGTTCATTTTTTTGACAAATGCAAATTTCAGAATTTTCTTTTAATGTTAGCAAAATAAGAAGTAAACCATAAATAACAGGCCCACAAAGTATTTTATAATTAAATCTAGTGCAACTCAATGACAATCTCAACGTAACCACTCTAAAAACACGCATTGTATTGACAACCAAAAGGTAAAACTCATCAGCTCTCATTTGCAGATTTAACGACTTTGGTTATCATTAATCACAGTCAACTGATCTGGGGATGAGTCAAGCTTTGGCCAGCAATTCCCAAGTACTGTAAAATATTGTTTTAGGCCTTACAGAAAAACTGCCAAAATAAGAGAAGTTTACTCGCGAACTGAATCTTAATTGGCACGCTGTTTTAGATTAATTTTACATCTGCAATAATTGTTGAAGATAGAGGATTTCACAATAGTTCCAAAGATGGATAACACAAATCTAACGAATAAAACCTAAATTTTGTCACAGTGAAAGCAATTTTCATTTTTTTCGGTAACGGCCATTAAGCTGAAATAGTTGTAAATGTAGGAATTGCTATTATATGTATAAACTAAGATAAGGCAAGCCTGTATTATCCAATGAGGAAATAAAATTGCCTTAGTCGTACACCGAGGCTAGGAAAGCAAAGTACATGTATCGTATTGAAAATATTATTGGCTAATTTTCAGGAAAAGCAAAAAAAAAGACATTTTCTAGAATTTTGAACGTTGGAACATTTGCAGTAAAATGATAAGGTATAAGACAATGTTAATGGATTTGAGGCTATTTGTGCCGATCCTTGGTTATTTCAGTAACGATATTTAGCCTTTGATGGTTTGACAAGCAAACTATAGTAACTACGACTCACGATGGTTTTGCACAGCTTGCTGGGAAAGCAAACTATAGTATCAAGTGATACAATAGTTTGTCACGTCCTAACTGTCTAACATAACGTATTGTAAATGCAGATACATTAGTTTGCTTGCCACTAGAGTAACCAATTCTATTAGATTGTGTCTAGTTGTTTTTTTTTTTACTTTAAGCCTCTTGATTTCTTGTGGAACATGGGGCCGCAGCAACTACCCTCCACCTGACTCTGTTTTGGCTGGTCCTCTTCAGCTCGGCCCATGTGGTACCTGCAGATTTTCTTTCTGCGTCGGTGCTTCTCCATCAAGTCTGCTTTGGACGCCTGACTTTTCTTTTTCCTTGGGAATTCCACTCCAGGACTTGCCTTGTGATGTTCGATACAGACTATCGGAATGTGGAGCCTATCCAACACCATTTACACTTTTTTTTATCTCTGTCTCGATGGGGCTTTGCTTCGACCTGACCCTCAGATTGTGTCTAGGTACAATAGTTCTTTTTATTAGGGTACTTTTTAGAATTCTGAAATCATCGAAGTGTGATAAACAGTATTCTATAGATCACGCTACTCAACTATTACGGTTCACTAGTCAATATCAAGATGAAGCGAAATGTACATTATCTAGGCATGCTTTATGTAAGTTTTAGATCAAATTATTTACTTGAAATCACTTTTGAGATAACACTCAAATACTTTTTTTTTTTACTGAAAGAACAAAAAGGACTAAGTGCATACAGAGGGTAGATTGTTGTCTAGAAAAATGTTTGCATAGAGGGAAAACTTAAGTCAATTTAAAACTAGATAAAGATAACATCGTCAGTATCTTATAGTTTTCTCACAACGTTGGTTTGGATGTGCATAAGAATTTAAAATAAAAAATAAATAAAAATGGGCTTTTAATTAATATGAAGAATACTCGGTATAATCAACATTATGTTAAAATTTTTACAAGTATATGTATAGTCTTGTTTTGCCCCAAACATTCACGTAAAGGGTATCGTTAGTCGATTGGAACACAACTCATTATCATCATCATCATCATCATCATCATCATCATCATCATCATCATCATCATCATCATCATCATCATCATCATCATCGTCATCAT
>RQTK01000359.1:249140-264861 GCA_003991915.1 Elysia chlorotica | reverse complement strand
AGAAGAAGAAGAAGAAGAAGAAGAAGAAGAAGAAGAAGAAGAAGAAGAAGAAGAAGAAGAAGAAGAAGAAGGAGAAGTTTTAGTTGTACACCATAGTTTTTTTTTTGAATGTGTGCTTGCACCAAAAAAAATTAAGAACGGCTATCTTGTAATATCTTACGTTTGCACTAACCTTATTGTTTGACGCACACTCAGCCTTGTCAAAGGGTGTCAAAGACTAGTGGAAGGTGAAGACTATCGGTCAGCAATGCCTATTTTGTAGATCTTGAAGTAGAAATCCACGGTAGACTGCCTAGCCCCAGTTAGAGAACCTTCTTTTACTACCGTTCGGTTGTGGTGGTATCTGCAACCAGTACAGTATAGACCTTGCGATTGGGGGCTTTGTACTGGAAACAAAGACAATAGCTAAGCGAATGCCATCCAATAATAGCTCTATCCAATCCATAGCCAATGGGCGGATCTTAAAGATCTCTGCTCAAGGGTCGTGGTTATGTTATCCGTTATAATGATGTGCATTGCAAAGCCGATGATTATTCAGTCATTCATTGCCACGCTATGCAGGTTTCTTGATGTGTAGAGCAAAGACGATCTTCAAAATAAAGTGAAATGGTACACCATCATAGTGCTGGTGAAAAGTAGTTCTACAATGTCATGTATACATTTATGACTGTCACAAAGATGTTGTTAAATTGATTATGCACGCATTCTTGTTAACTTTAAGGCCTCAGACCATGGGTCGAGATTGCGATGAATCGCACGTATCAGGGAAAACCCAAAGATCAAGGTTTCGCAGGCAGTGGTGTTTTCTCTTTTTTTTTCTCCTCTTTTTAAATTGACCTTTAAGATTTTAACCTTTTGACCTACGCCTACACTGGGACACGTACGCCTGTAGGCAGATTTGCTTTTCAAAATTTTAGTGACTTCAAATTTAATTTATGTTAAATATGCCAACACAGACAACCTATTTCAGACGAAAGAGTTAGGTTACAATCAGACAGACCTAGCTTTGTAGATAAGTGAATTAATATTAGTTTTAGGCTGTCTGTAGTGTTTGATTGATGTCTGATGTAGATCTAGATCGCAGCTGATCTGGGTACAGCCTTTCATATTTAGGATAGGATTTAATAAAAAATAACAATCTCTTTTCCTCACGTTCCAAAATCAAGGACTAACGGAATGGGTAATTGGTGATTGGAAATGGTGAAATAATGGATGCGGTGTTCATACGACTTGCAATCGATCTTGTTTTTTTTTCCTTAGACTTGGAACGTGACAGTTGACAATTAAGACTCAAGAGAGGGAGATTCTCGTTGCTCTCCATGTGTTATTCCACCATATCGTTACTCCCCCGTACACAGGAAAGGGCTGTATAACCTTGTGATAGTAAATTTCAGTGAAATATTGTTGTTACTTAATGTCGGCTTTGGTTTATGTTTTCGTTTGTTTGATATAACAATTGTGCGACTATTAAGTAGGATGGTTGAACTCTTTGTTCATAAAATTGTTTCAAGTCAGTTTTGGAATTCGTCCAAAATTTAGGCTAAAATTTTCTCATCCAATGGACTAAGCGGTTACGTCATCAACGCCATCAGACAGGAAGCTGTGGAGGAGATAGACGGCTTCAAGGACAAACTTGAGCCCATGATGCAACAGCTGGAGGCAGACGGCAAGTGGAGGCTACTCTCTCTTCTCGTCTTCCCAGACTATCTGGTGGACAAGGCATTGTGTTTTCCCACCAAGTCTGCTGATCGCGCCTGTCTTTTAGACCTAGGATTTTGCTGTTTGTGTCAACGTTGAGGCCCTAATATTTCATTAGTGCTATCGTTATTTGAATATAAACTTATTCTATGCAAATTCTATGACATCACAGATTTTTCTGAAGTTTTGTAATGGGCAGGGAAAAGAATCACAGATAACCACAAACAATGTCATAGTTATGGTGGGTCTAAGACGGAAACGATTGACAATTTTTTGAAACGATCAGAAACGAATTGTGAAAATATAATAATGTGCACTTTGACTATCATGAGGCAAATGAATACGTATTTTGTATTGAAAATCAGAGGTTGTCATCTGACGACAAAACCTTCTTGAATTTTTATTTCTTCCTCTTACGTGTTTTTTGTGTGCAGTATTGGTACATATTAGTATTTGGTGGGTGAACAATTTTAAAAAGGTAGACGTAAATTCTTTGGTTCAATTTTAACTGTTCATTTACAAGTTTGATATTCTTCTGAATGGACTTTTCAACTACTTGAGAAAAAGATCCAAGTTTTTTAATTTATCATTATTATAATAATCTAACTGCAGCAGATATTTGAGCATTCTTAATTTGAAACCCACATTTATTTTTATAGTCAATTGGGTTTAAGATTCACGTTTATCAAGGAAAAACAAAAACAAAACAAAACAAACAAAAAACAACAACGATAAATCTAAAACGTCTGTTTTACAAAATAATTGAGAGGTGTTTCGCTAAACGTTTCACCTTTAAAAGGTTTCCAGTCATTGGTGGAAGACTAGTACCGATTTTGTCCTATAAATTGATGTTGATAAATTGTTTCAAATGTATATATACGACCAAGGCAAACTTTTCTATGAGATAATTAAAGGCTTACTTCATCATATCTTATCTTATATTATATCATTGTCACAATTCTTTATTGGCCATTATAAAGCGCATATTTGCAGTACATGGTCGTATCATATTTATAAAGATTAAATGTTTTCCATATCATATTTATAAAGATTAAATGTTTTCCATATTTATTGGTGAGTGTAGCCTAGGTTCATTCACAGGCACTAGATTTCAATGGCTATTGGTCCGTGGCGATAGAAAAAAAGTGTGTACGCGTGTGTGTACGTATTTAATCTTCCTCAACAAGAAGAAAATGGCATACATTAAACAAGCTGTCGCAAAAAGATCGTGCGTAAAAACACGATTGCAGAGAGAGAGAGAGAGAGAGAGAGAGAGAGAGAGAGAGAGAGAGAGAGACAGACAGACAGACAGACAGACAGAGACAGAGAGAGACAGAGACAGAGACAGATACAGAGAGACAGTGACAGAGAGAGAGACAGAGAGACAAACAGACAGACATACATATAGACAGACAGACAATGACAGAAAGTTCGACAAAGACAGATAGTTACATAGGTATACATAAATACAGACAGAGACAGACAGAGAAAGAAAAAAAAAGGGCGTGAAATAACGCTTTTATCACACTCAAAGACCATAATACTAACTTCAAATTGCCGGAACACATTATCAGGTAATTCTCAACCAGAATTTGTTAGTTTAATATTACATGTATCACCAAAAGTAATAGAGTAAACAACTAAAAAATCGTAGGTATAGGTTTTATTTTCCGAATACATATAAAGAATAATTGTAGAAAAGTTGGGTTTTGAAGGAAAGATAGAACAATATTGAAATGACTAAAAAAAAATGTATACATTTTACAGATCTAAAGTAACTAATTTTATAGCCAGGAAACTCAACACATAAACCTTACCACTAACAATAACATTTTTTCATGTCTTAAAGAAATGCAACCAAATGTTTAAAGTGCTAGACATCAATTATTTTGAAGATTCTTTTGTTCACATAATAATCTTTTTGTGCCATCATCTCTAATTTTTAGTACAAAATGCAAAATATTTGTAATGTTAGCTTATTGATGTCTATTATGAACATGAGTTCGTTCTTGTAAAAAAATTTTGGGGTTAAAATTTAAATAAAAATAGGCGTAACATAATTATTTATATATACATTTTTAGTTCCAGGTATACAAAGATTTATCTTGAAAACCTTTTTAACAGTAATGATTTGAAATTCTAAATCCATTTTTTGACAATTAAAAAAAAACATTCTTGAATAATAAATGGTATTACATTATACATTTTAATGGAAACATTTGAACACAACGAGGCAGCCAAGTTAAATCAGGCACAAATCGGAATCCGGGCCTTATGGGTTATTTAACACATTGTGTTAAAAGGGTTTCAGGTTGGTAAATCATTGTCTTACTATAACTTTATGATATTTATAACTAGGGGTTGTTTTGTTTTTTTTTTGAAAATGAAAAAGGTCAACGTAGAGTTGTTGTTTTTTCCCAAAATGTACCTAAAAACTTATAACAGCAATTTGTACCTGATTCACCATGGTTGTCTCACATTAATTAGGAATGTGGCGTCACCAATAGTTATAGAGCCTTGTTAAAAGACATAAGTTCAATTTTGGGTTAAAGTCAGCTCATCTTGCAGAAGGAGTAACTAATATTACTGGATGCGACTTACTTTGATCTTTATCGTAGAACATTAAGTGCGAGCACTGAGGGTTGCTTTAAATCTTTTGTACAAAGACACCATGGCAAATCCTGCTTGATAAATATCTCCCATGTTTTCTAACGAAGGTGAATAACTTTTTGCGAATCTCATTTATAATGTTATATAACAGAAATAGCGCAATGTGGTACTTTATTGATGATCAATAACAACATATCAAAACAAACTGTAATATCTCCAGTATATTCCTTTAGAAAAGCAAACATGGCACCGTGAAATTAAAACATATTGGGTTGCATTACTTTTATGTAAAATATGTTAAAAGCGGATTTAAAAATGCAAAAAAAAAACAATCATGATCAAAGCAAATGAATTTTCATAATAGGGAATGTGGTTTCAACAATACTCGTGTAACTTAGGTGGAAATCATAAGTTTTTTTCTTCTCTTAGTTTTAGTTAACTCTTCAAGCCATATTGCCTTTTAGACAAAGGTTTATTGCTAAATGTTTTGAACAAATTTACTCAATGACAACACTGAGAGAACACAAACGAAAATAAACATATTTACTTCAAAATTACTCTATAATATCTGCGCTCTTGAATATTGACATACGTCTTCTAAAAAAGTGAAGTAACCTTTTTGTGAAACCACACCCCTAACTAAGAAATTCCGTGACGTCATGTTTCTTAGAAGTCGGTGAGGAAGGATCGGATGAGGATGGACGCCATGATGAAAACTGCTGCCAATGCCCCACTCATTCGGATAGCTTGGCCACTGCCCAGGGCTGCAAGTGGGGGAAATTGTGGGGGAAACAATATCAGCATTAACAATGGTAAAATGTTATAATAGATTAAAGTGTTAATTGTTTCATTGCCATGGAATAATAGATTTGTGGATAGAACAATATCAGCATTAACAATGGTACAAGATTATAAAAGATCAAATTTTGATATGTTTCATTGTCGTGGAATAATACATTTTTGGATAACGGAACATCAATATAAAAATGTTAAAATGTTATAAAAGATCAAATGTTGACCTTTTCACTGTCATGAAAGGAAAGTTGTATTTGTGGGAAAAAGAACATTTGCATTATTGTTAAAAGCTTGAAGAAATTAAATTGTAACATTTACACTGGGCGTTATACCAACCCAACTGCAACTACAACGACCTGTCTGCTGTTCAACCTAGTTGCTGACTTTAATCAGGGTCTCAATCTACACGCAAAGTATGGAGAACAGAAATGACTGTAAAAGTTTAGCTAAACAACCGGGCACACTAAATAACATTTATTTCTAAGATACAATAGGTGTTAGTGTTGAAATTGAAAAATAAACAACAAAAAACAACACAGCTACACTAAATAAACATTGAAAAGTTGTAAATATTCAATGGAAAGCGATACTATGTAAATTACGTAATTGATATAAAAATATAAATGGATGTACATGTATTGTTGTAGATTTTCGGCTTCTATAGGTGAATGCAGCTTAACGATTGTGTATCAGAAGACGCTTAAATTAGAAATGAAGATTAACTATTGATTGTTAAAGAAAATAATTCAAAATAATTTATTAAAAAATAATGATAATTATGCTTAAGTTTTTTATGGTGGTGTTAAAGGATAAAATCTACAGTTTAGTTCGAGTTTAGATCAACGCATTTTGCAGTTAAAAACAAAGAGGACTATTACGTGACAGTACACTGACTACATCCTAAATAGTCGCATTTAAGGAAATTGTCCTCAAAATTTTAAGATTGACGGTTGTTTTGTGAGCTGCAAAAGGGGGGAGGGGTTGATTTGGCTTAACGTTTAACATCACCATTATGTAGGCTGTATTGTAGACAGGTTGATTTAAATGTATAACATATGAACATAAGTATACAAACTTGTCTTTTTATGAATGAACGTGATTGGTGGGGTGCAAGGGCAGAGCGGTCTTTTCTCAATCGGAAGATAATAGTATTATTATTAGTTCAAAACTCATGGTTGGGCATAATTATTTTGTCACCGACAGTTTGAGTCGGTGTTAGTATAATGTGGCTAGTTGGGTCGGTGTCAGTATAACGTGACTGGTTGGAGCAAGAGTCCTGCTAATCCCGCACTGTCTCTGTGCGGCAACACTTAAAATTATCAGACGTTTGTCTTGGGACTCATCCAGTATGTAGCCTAACTGTAGAAATATTGACGTCAACAAGGTGCAGAATTATTAATCTAGAGTTACGAAAGAACATAATGTTTTGTCTTACCACAATCCTTTCCTGTCAACGATTTTAGGTAGCTTTCTGTTTCGGCTGTGGTCTGAAAATTTGGAGATAGAGAAAATAGACGTTAAGACGGAGGCTATGATCAGCTGGAGTGCAATATTAGATCTATCAGTTCGATTAAGTAGTAAATAAGGCAAAATAACAACCATAGAGACTTAACAGACAGGAATGAATCATGGCAATCTTAAAATACAAAATTATTGCAAGCAAGTGAAAAATAAAGTAAAGTAGATTAGAAAGGATAACCATGAGACAATCGTGAAAGCCAAGCTGGCAAAATAGCAATTTGTCATAAAATCGTCTTTTTTTATTTCACATTTTCTCTAACTGAAACCGATACCGTGATTGGTGGGATGCTTTCTTTGCCACATATTTCTATAATTTCTTTATGTCGCTCTTTCTTGTTACAAAATAATTCCTACTGTTATTAAGTCACAATTTCTTGTAAAAAAAATTCTTACTGTTTTTATGTAATACTTTCTTTGCCAACGGTTCCTATCGTTTATAATGTCACACTTTCTTTGTCACAAATTCTAACCATTTCCATGTAAACTTTTTCACACATTCTTACTGTCTTAAACGTCACACTGTCTCTGTCAAATTTCTTACTGATTTATGTGTAGACTTTTTTCTCACATTGACAGTTTGGGTCGGTGTCAGTATAATGTGACAGTTTGGGTCGGTGTCAGTATAATGTGACAGTTTGGGCAGGTGTTAGTATAATGTGACAGTTTGGGTCGGTGTCAGTATAATGTGACAGTTTGGGTCGGTGTCAGTATAATGTGACAGTTTGGGTCGGTGTTAGTATAATGTGACAGTTTGGGTCGGTGTCAGTATAATGTGACAGTTTGGGTCGGTGTCAGTATAATGTGACAGTTTGGGTCGGTGTTAGTATAATGTGGCTAGTTGGAGCAAGAGTCCTGCTAATCCCGCACTGTCTCTGTGCGGCAACACTTAAAATTATCAGACGTTTGTCTTGGGACCCATCCACTATGTAGCCTAACTGTAGAAATATTGACACCAACAAGGTGAAAAATTATTAATCTAGATTATGAAAGAACATAATGTTTTGTCTTACCACAATCCTTTCCTGTCAACGATTTTAGGTAGTTTTCTGTTTCGGCTGTGGTCTGAAAATTTGGAGATAGAGGAAATAGACGTTAAGACGGAGGCTATGATCAACTGGAGTGCAATATTAGATCTATCAACGCAGTTCGATTAGGTGATAAGTAAGGCAAAATAACAACCATAGAGACTTAACAGAGAGGAATAAATCATGGCAATCTTAAAATAAAAAATTATTGCAAGAAGTGGAAAATAAAGTAAAGTAGATTAGAAAGAATAACCATGAGGCAATCGTGAAAGCCAAGCCGGCAAAATAGCACTTTGTCATAAAATCTTCCTTTTTTTATTTCACATTTTCTCTAACTGAAACCGATACCGTGATTGGTGGGATACTTTCTCTGCCACATATTTCTATAATTTCTTTATGTCGCTCTTTCTTGTTACAAAACAATTTCTACTGTTATTAAGTCACTATTTCTTGTAAAAAATTCTTACTGTTATTAATTCACACTTTCTTGTCAAAAATTCTTACTGTTTTTATGTAATACTTTCTTTGACAACGGTTCCTATCGTTTATAATGTCACACTTTCTTTGTCACAAATTCTAACCATTTCCATGTAAACTTTTTCACACATTCTTACTGTCTTAAACGTCACACTGTCTCTGTCAAATTTCTTACTGATTTATGTGTAGACTTTTTTCTCACATATTTTTACCATTTTACTATTAAATTTTCTTTGCACAAACTCTTACCACTTTTGGTACATTCATTGCAACGGGGCAGCTCTTCAATACGCATTGTAAATACAACTTGCCAACGCTGTTGTAAAAAAGAGAGAACAATAATTAGAAACTAATTATAATCTGCTTATATAAAGTATTAAAATGTTATAAATTAAGAAGCACCTGACAGAAAGCAGAGACTAATTGTCGTAAGATATAATAAGAAGGCGTACGATATTTCTTAGGCTACTGCGATGTTGTGCTTATGGCCACAAGACTTTTAACTAGACAATACATTGAGGTTTTTTTTATACAAAGTAGAGTCAGTGAGTGATTACGACTATTGAATTCGGTCTGCAAAGGATATGGATTTTCTATGGTAGAGGCGTAGAGTTGGAAAATGACGGAAAGAAAACGTTACCGAGATATCTTGATCTGCCTGATAAGGTTGACTGAACATAAGACGGCGTTTATATATCTTTCTTTTTCAATCAATACACCAAGATAAACAACTTTGTTATTATCATTTTAAAAAGCGTAGAAGGAGAAATAGACGTGTGGCAGTTGCATGAAATTTTATCGTTCTTTTTATTGTCTCTTTGAAGCTTTTCCAGATTTGTAGAACAAAATCAGATTCTTTTCAACTTCTAAAACCAAAATTCCCATTTTATCCATTGTCCAGTCATTGGATACTGGCTCATCATAGCTTTTCTTGGAAAATCCATGCCTTTAAGTTTTTTTTTAAATGATGCAAGGGATGTGGTACTAGCTCATTGATGGATACGACTTGATTCCTTCTTAATACCTCTCTGTCTAAATATTGGTCAACCACTTTAATTAGCATATAACAAAAAAATGATCACGCGTTATGCGTACGCTAGCTTCCCGTATCAATAGTGTTGTGAGCTCCTTTTGTGAAACATCTCACTAAAGCTATAGTCTCTGGTATATCAGCGTTTTTGAATCCTTCAACCTATTTCAATTTGCAGGCAACAAATGTCTGGGATTCGTATACTTGAGTCCTAAGCAGGTGCAACTTGTAAAACTGATAGAAATCGGTGGCGCTATTTTTTCGTGGCCTTCACTCTGCCTGCTAAGGTTTGGAAGGAGGGAGGATGAGGGAGGAGGGAGGAGGAGGGAGGAGGGAGAAGGAGGGAGGGGGGAGGTGCAATGGCGTTGAGTTTTTCCTTGATGAGCTAGGGCCTAAATAAAGCAAGTTAAAACTGATGTTTTTCACCTACGTTCCATCACTCTTGATGAAAATGTATTCCTAATTCAGATCCTTTTTTATCGGGAAAAATGCGCTGAATTGTATAAATTTCTTGTTTAAAAACAAACTAAAAGAAAACCGAGGTATTCGCAGTTTTGAGTCCATAAAAGTAATTTTCTTTTTTACTTTCAAAAAGGTTTTAAAAAAATCTGTAAAACATTACAAACTAAAATTAGTGACGATTAAAACAAGGAAAAGTGAAAGTTCCAACTTTTCCGCCTTTGTCCTTAGTCTTTAATTATCTGTAAACATGCGTTATACAATTTATTGCAATACTTACCCGCACACTTCCTCTGACTTTCGTAACTGGGCCACTGCATCAGAACCGCACTGGGCAACACCTGCGCTACAGGCTTTGGAGATAGAAAAAAAATCATGACAACTATATGAAAACTTCAAATAAATTCATACACAGTTAGAGAGACAAGCTGTTCATGAGCAAAGATTTGAGGCATAGGAGAAATATTGAGAAATTATATTGGTTGATAGAGCAATAGGCAGGTAGATAGATAGATACATGTATATATATATATATATATATATAGTTAGATAGAAAGTAAGATAGCTAGTGTGCGCAAAACGCGTGCTCAATCTATTTCTTTATTATAATTAAGGTGGTTGACCAATATTTAGACAAGAGAGGTTTAAAGAGAGAAGCAAGTCATTTCGCAATTAATAACGAGCTAGTACCACTTCCCTTGCAAAATTTCAACATAAAGGCATGGCATTTCTAAGACAAGCTTAGATGAGCTAGTAGATCGATGTAGAGAGCAGCAGCTCGAAACTTTAGAGTCGCGACAGGTAATTGATTTTATTATTAATATTATAGATAGATAGATAGATAGATAGATAGATAGATAGATAGATAGATAGATAGATAGATAGATAGATAGATAGATAGATAGATAGATAGATAGATAGATAGATAGATAGATAGATAGATAGATAGATAGATAGATAGATGCAAAGAGAGAGAAAGAAAGAAAGAGACTTTAGAGAGGGAGAGAGAAAGAAAGAGAGAGATAGAGAAAGAGAGAGAGAGAGAGAGAGAGAGAGAGAGAGAGAGAGAGAGAGAGAGAGAGAGAGAGAGAGAGAGAGAGAGAGAGAGAGAGAGAGAGAGAGAGAGAGAGAGAGAGAGAGAGAGAGAGAGAGAGAGAGAGAGAGAGAGATTCATTTGGTAAATTCAGGTGCACTTACACTTGAGATTCGCGGACGTCCCAACAAAATCTGTCAAAAAAATATTTAAAAAGGCAAAGAAAAAAATGAATTAGTTACAAAAGACGTTATAAAGGATTTTTTTTTCTGGGTCTTTTGTTTTTGCCTTTGTTTTTTTGCTCTTGTTTGATGGTCTAAAATATTGTAGCCACGATTTTTGGACGATGCAAAATCAATTATTATTACAAATTTTCAAAATAAAGTTGTTGTTTTTTTCTCTCTCTGGATTAAAAAAAATATGTGTATATAATGTGCGCTCTCTATAGCAAGTTTGTTTGATTCTAGTCTGTTTTTGTGTTTTTGTTAATTTTTAAGTTTTTATGTTCGTTTCTTGTTGTGTTATTGTTTTTATTCCTTTTAAACGGGTGGGTGGTGTGGGATGGGGGCGCCTCTTACATTATATGAGTATCAATAGGCTTTACTTACTACATAGCAGTATCAGTAGGCTATATTTACTGCATAGCAGTATCAGTGGGCCATACCTAGTGTATAGCATTATCAATAGGCTGTACTTAGTGTATAACATTATCAATAGGCTCTACTTAGTGTATAAAATTATCAATAGGCTATACTTAGTGTATAGCATTATCAATAGGCTGTACTTAGTGTATAACATTATCAATAGGCTATACTTAGTGTATAACATTATCAATAGGCTATACTTAGTGTATAACATTATCAATAGGCTATACTTAGTGTATGACATTATCAATAGGCTATACTTAGTGTATGACATTATCAATAGGCTATACTTAGTGTATGACATTATCAATAGGCTATACTTAGTGTATAACATTATCAATAGGCTATACTTAGTGTATGACATTATCAATAGGCTATACTTAGTATATAACATTATCAATAGGCTATACTTAGTGTATGACATTATCAATAGGCTATACTTAGTGTATGACATTATCAATAGGCTATACTTAGTGTATGACATTATCAATAGGCTATACTTAGTGTATGACATTATCAATAGGCTATACTTAGTGTATGACATTATCAATAGGCTATACTTAGTGTATGACATTATCAATAGGCTATACTTAGTGTATGACATTATCAATAGGCTATACTTAGTGTATGACATTATCAATAGGCTATACTTAGTGTATGACATTATCAATAGGCTATACTTAGTGTATGACATTATCAATAGGCTATACTTAGTGTATGACATTTATCATGCAAAAGCAGGACTCCGTTTCGAAGCTTTCCCCGTCTTCTTCTTACTAATTCAGATCTCAGTCTTTTTAGCAACCCTGAATAATACTCTCCAGTGATTGTTTTCCCCTTTTCCATGTAGTCAGTCATTATGATGCCCTCACAGTCCCAGAAACAAGACAGCATGACCTTGCCACTTGATTGTGTGACCTTTGCTTTCTTTGGTGGGGGCGATGAGGGTCTTTTCCATTGCATAGACGCGTTTTTCGGCTCTGGATCGAATTGATAGATCCAAGTCTCATCCATGGTTACAATTTTCTGAAAGAACAAGTCGTCATTTGCTTCTAACCGAAGAAGATGTTTGCAACAATCAGCCCTCTCTTTCTTCTGATCAGCGGTCAATAACCTTGGTACCCATCGAGCTGAGACCTTGTTCAGACTGAGGTGATCATGAAGAATCTTTTCAACTGAACCTACGCTGATCCTGGTTTCACTTGCTAACTGTTTGACTGTTATTCGCCTGTTCTGCTTTACTAGTCCCTCCACAGTGGACACGTTTTTCTCAGTCACAACAGATGTTGGCCGGCCTTCGCGAGGTTCATCCGTCACTGACAAAAAGCCAGATTTGAACTTTCTCACCCAATGAGTCACCGTACTGTAGTTAGGGCACTTTTCAGCATAAACTTCTACCATCTGTTGATGAATTTCCGTGGGGGTTTGTCCTTTTAAGTGAAGGAATTTGATGACAGAGCGATATTCAACGGCCTCCATGGCAGACAATTTGTAAACAATAAATGACAACTTCCTAGGGGTTGTTTTACTTGATGCGCTAAAAGGTGCAGAAAAAATATTCCGATTTTCCCCAAATTTTGTATGCCGTGTTCAACGTAGATGATCTAGCTACCCACAAAATTTCTTTACTCTAGTACAACTGCTTCAAGGTCAAGCTAAGGACATAATGAACACCCCTCGTAGTATAGGAATCAAGGGGAGTAATAGCAATCTTTGAAAGTTTTTTTTTAATAATACAGGGTTGCTTCCCATGTCACAGTTGTTATATATACAAGGAAGATAAATCAAGGGCCATTGTGGAGACCAAAGTTCCATTGCTTGTCCCCCAAACCTCCCCCCCCAAAGTCCCTCTCCGGTTCCCTCCCCCCCCCCCCCCCAAAACCCAAAAAAAACTCTTCTTTTTTCCTGTTTTTTACAGAGTATTAACTTACCGAATCCGGGAAAGCATCCTTGCCAAGGCATGCCTGTGGAATGCAGTCCAAGTAGGTCTTCACCGTGCTAATGAAAAAGAAAGTCAGTTAAAACGTATCTTTCGATGTTTTCGCTAAATCCAGTGGGTAGAATGCACAAACAAGACGTAGCTTACGTCTCGTCTGAACAATATAGGACTAAGAAGGCTTACGGCGAAACGTAAGCTACGTCTTGTTTGTGCATTTTACGCCTAGACTTAAGAGACTATTTGAAAAAAAAAAGGGGGGGGGGGGTTGGGTTACTGTCGCCAAACTTGCTATATTAGGGGTCGTAATAAAACCTTTCTTGTAAGCTTACGACTAAGGCCTATAACATGTTGTAAGATACCAACACGTTGTGATTACGAGCTTAGGTGATATAGATGATTTGTATACTTTGATTGTATTCTTGTTGTTGGGTTTTCCCCCTGCGTTATACATTTTAAGGCTTGTATGTCTGTTCATATTGTCTCAACCTCAGGCGGTATATGTATGCGTAGGTCCTAAATTTATGTAAGATAAAGTTTAGTCACTTTAGTTCAGATAAATTAAATATTCAAACTCAAAGTAAGTGTTAGTACTGTTAATTTTTTTTTTTTTTGATTTGCTCATCATTAGATTTTCTCCATCTACAAAGACTCTTTGGATTCATGGATTTATACCTTCATACTGGGTCTCTTTTCTCGTCAACACATCTTTGACGAGTTCAGTAGGATCTACCACTTTGATTGCACTACGAAGCGTTGATTGTGCTAGATGTGTAATGTGCCACGTTGCTATATGTGTTGGCAGGGTAACGCTCTTATCTCTACAGGGTTAAAAACGAACATACAATCATGTCATATCAAAGCCTCAGGTTGGGCGGGTCCCGGATACAGAAAATCTACCGTGAACTTTAGTCTGGGCTCTGGAGAACTATTAAGTGTATACTTCGAGATCAGAATAATGTCAAGCGCCAACAGGAAGCAGCTCAATATAAGTGTTAACGACTTAGTTCTGGGTTCATGAAGAGGTTTTTTTTTCTCTTATGAAATTGTACGCACTTGAAATAATCATAGTTATTATAATGGAGTTAAGCCTAAAAATGGTAATAATTATGGTAAAAGCTTTTTAGCGAGGAGACAGATATTTTTACGAAAACGTGCGATGTATTAGTGCACTGTTACATGTATATATTTTATGTGTTTTATATACTTTAGGTTGTGCAAAAACCATTTTTCTCATTTTCTTTATAAGAGTCCACTTTTGCAAAAATGTCTAGATGTAACCAAAGATATCAACCATCCACTAAACCAGGAGTTTAAGTTTTCGACACGCAGCGGTCGCATGATTCAACCTAAAGCTAGAACCGACCGCTACAATAACTCATTTGTACCATTAGGCTCACGACAAATGAGGAACTCATCATGAAACAATTGTGTATATGCGAGCTTGTAGCTGTGTGTGTGTGTGTGTGTGTGTGTGTGTGTGTGTGTGTGAGTGTGTATGTATGTGTAAGTATAGTGGGGAAAAGAGTGAAAGGAGGTAAAAGAAAAAGTTCACGTTTTCCTATATGCTTAAATTCTTTTTGGTTAAACTTAATATTTGTTTCTACAGTATGCAGTAAAGAGCCATCACTCATAATAATGTGATGTACAATGTTTCTCCAAAAATTTGTATCGATTCTAGTTTTTCCAAAAGATTGTATCGTTTATTATTTGTGTGTGTGTGTGTGTGTGTAAGCATGTTTATTTATGCGTATTTTTATTATAATTATATGTGTGAAATACATGTAACATGTCCTAATCGATTTTCCCTCAAAGGGACAAAAAGGATTATCTTATCTCATCTTATTTTATTTTAGCACATTGAGCACAAAATTGAGAAGAAAACTCATCCGACATTCGACATCTGACATTTAAATACACCAATGGGAAGGAGGTCTAAAAATAACGAATCTAAACATTTGAAAAAGTTAAGTTGGTGTACGTTCAGTAAATTAGAGGTTCCAAGAACCTTGTGTTTATTATTAAAATTTTGATCTTGCCTTCTAACTGCGCAGTTAAGTCAGTGAAGGTGCCTTTTCTTGCTTCAATTTTTTCTGCGTCCTACTTCAACAAGCCAAATAATATGCATGTATTTTCTTTCTCATATCCATTCACGAAATTAATAATCTAGGCGCAGATTTTCAACAATTATTATTTCATGCACCATAAAATCTAATCATTTTTCAAGCGAGCAAATGTTGACATGCATATTCTATGGTCTGGAATATTTGGTCAAGTGTAAGAGGAGTAGAACGACGACGAGGAGAAGAAGGACAATAAATAATAATTATAATACAAATGATTAATAATAATAATTATAACAACAACAACAACAACAACAACAACAACAACAACAACAACAACAACAACAACAATAACAACAACAACAATAATAATAATATAATAATAATAATAATAATAATAATAATAATAATAATAATAATAATAATAATA
>RQTK01000359.1:217888-247264 GCA_003991915.1 Elysia chlorotica | reverse complement strand
CTACTACTACTACTACTACTACTACTACTACTACTACTACTACTACTACTACTACTACTACTACTACTACTACTACTACTACTACTACTACTACTACTACTACTACTACTACTACTACTACTACTACTACTACTACTACTACTACTACTGCAACTAAAACTAAATGATTTAAATGATTATACTAGTAAGCCTACTTTCTGCAACAAGATGTGGCACTATTAAACAATCAGCTTATGCTTCTACACCCGCTGTAACTGCTACTACTACGTGAAGTCTACTACTTGTAATACTGCTACTACTATTGCAACCGAGTTCACTGACAAAAGGACTATTTTCTTGGATGTATAAACACGATCAGTTCTTTTAATTGTATCCTACCCATATAAATATGATACAATAATGATGTCTTTGATATCTTACCTGCTGCCACTCCAGATAGAAACAGCATTGCGCCTAGAACACACCCTGTGATCATTTTCATTTTGATGCAAACTGTGATCTGCGAAATTGCACCAAAGTTTTGAATGGTACGATATTATGGGAGAATAAATCTAGCTTTAATTCAAGAAAAGTTATTGTTACTATGCAGGAGCTGAAAGTGCGATTCTTACTTCAATATTTAAATACTAAATTAGTGAAACAATCGGAGCACGCAGAGGCTAATGCACAATTGTGTGTTTTGTTGTTGCTTTTACTTCAATATCAAACTAGACTCAAGACTAAGAAGCCTTTAAATATCAAATTTGGCTCAGGAGCAAGAAGCCAACAATCAAAAGTGTACAAATTAATAGGGACGAAAGAAGGAATCACATAAGTACAGGACTGTTTCGTATGTATCGATTGGACATGCTTATATAAGTAATTCCAGCAATCTTGACAAAGCAGCAGACGTGATTATTAGAGAATATATGTGTTAATTTCAGCACTGAATATATGATTCCATTAGAAAAACATCAAATGATTTGAAAAGCAATAAACGCTGGATAACAAAAGACCTCAAAAGAATCTTAAACGGAAAGAAGTATGCATTGAGAGAAAAGAACAAATATGAAGTATAAAAAAAAAAAAAAAAATTCAAAGATTTAAAAACGCTTATCGCCAACTGTAAAAGTGACTTCAAGTCAATAATAGTTACTATGTTAAAATCAAACAAGGGAAAACAATACCTGACTAGGAATGAAAATGCCTGCGGGAAGGATGTCGAGCATAAAAGAACTTCAAGTTACAAATGAAACGAATTTTATATCCGTTTCGGCAAATACGCGGTTTCCCTGCACTGCGCAATAGCAACCTCAGCGTAATTACTTTTGACCAAATCCTAGAAGTGGATGAAAAAGAGGCACGTCAAGTATTTCAGCGTGTAAACGGATACAAAGCCAAGGGCTTGGACATGGCGTGGCAACACGCCTAAACTTTGTTTAAATTGATGAGATGTTAGGCGGTTTTACCAATCTGTTACGCCTCGCTCCGCCAATCGTAAGAACCGACACAGTGAAAGACAGCCGAGACAACTCCTTGCCAAAAAAGGCAGTGTGTAAAATCATGCCTTAAGTTGTGTTGTTATCAAGTGTGTAGTTTGAAAAGCCAGTCCCACAAAAAAAAAATAATGAAAAAGAAAGTTTAACCACCTAGATCCGGTAGTGTTGATGAAGCAGTACTAGTTATTATTCGGGAAGTGGAATGAGTTTGGGGGGGGGGGGGCAAGGGGCTAAAATGGGAGAGCGTTGGTCTCCAAATGGGCAGAATTGTTTGCTGGTTTCGTCCCCTATATCTTTTTGATTCGATGTCAGTATAATTTGACTGACTGAGACTGGATACATGGTATGTATGTGGCAGCACTTGTCAGACGTCATACTTGGGGCCCGTCCACAATATAGCCTTTATAGTGTTGACGTTGAACCAACTTAACTTAACTGTAGTTATTACTTAATATTGTGACCATCATGTCCTAAGACAGTTAATACATTACATTAGTAGCAAAGGTGACTCATTCTTTTCTCTTAATAGTAAAAGCATAAAAATTGTGCTTGAAAAGTTCGGTATGGAGTTGACTTGGATAAAATTAAAAAAAAAAAATCTTTTCGTTTATAAGAAAAGATACTGGTAGATATTTCGACCGAAATGCCAATACTACATTTCCAAGAAATGGTGGGAATTTTCTGACTAGAACAGTTGTTCTTTATTTTGAAATGAATGAAACTGAAAGTGAAGTGAAAGTGAAAGAAACTACGGGCAATCTATGATAAATTATCATCTTTATTTTACTTTTTGTGTTTAGAATCAAGATAAATATTTCTTTAGCGATGGCATTAAGGTGGAAACACAGTGGAGGTCGCACCTTCCTACAAATCGGCGACATAAACCTAAGCAAAAAAAAGGGCGAGCTGGTAGAAAGAGTGATAATCGCACCTTCCCTCCAAACGTCTATCAACTGAGCGACAAAATTACGTGACGAGAAAAATTCCCAGTGTGTGTTATTATTGCCAAGAACTAAGTAAAAGCATCATCTCATTTTATTTGTTTCAGTTATACTTATAGGAGATGGATGTGAATGAAGAAATACTTTAATGGATGATACTAAAATGGCTGCACTCAAAAAGAAAAAAAAAATAGACGACGCTACTGGGTCCGAACCTGAACCCAACGCTGAGCGACTTGTTGTTGTTGTTGAGTTGGTTTAACGTCCAACATCAGCACTATATATGCTATATTGTGTACGGGCGCCAAGAGTAACGTCTGACAATTGTATGTGCTGCTACACACGAGGCAGGGCGGGAATGCCATGACTCCTGTCTCAGCCACTTACATTATACTGACACCGACTCAACCAGTAGGGAGCGCAGCCCCCAGGGCTCGAACCCGGACCTATCGCAGGACCATGACACGCCCAACGCTGAGCGAGCCTCCCGTGGAGTCATGCAGCTGCTGACCTAGGACCTCTATTTATTGAAATCATTTTTAATGTAGTTTTAAAGAACAAAAGAAACAGTGGTAGCTCAAACAAACAAAAGCAACAAACAAACCACAAAAACCATTTCTCATCAAATTGTTTATTATGCATTTTTTCAACATCTCTACGCGTTTGGATCGCTGATTACGAATCTGTTTTCAGATTTTCGCTACGGTCACTGATTACCGATCGATGTCCAGCTCAAAATACGGGCCTACTACATTTCTGGTCAACTTTCAGGCGACCACGCACCTTTTGACGCCAGATCTAAGCGCAGCGCTTAGTCTAGCACCATGAGGCGAGGCGACAAAAGAGGCGACCTTTTTTCAGGCGTCTACTCTGTTTACTGTAACACTTTTCATATGAAATAAATTCTCGCTGCAAAAAAGAAAAGCTTGGGCGAGATAGTGCGACATCCACTGTGCTTCCACGTTAAAGGTACTTCGGCTTATCCGGGACATGTTGGGTCTGAGGGAGACAAACAGTTCAATGAGAAAAATCTCTCACTCTCTCTCAATGAGAAAAATCTCTCACTCTCTCTCTCTTTATATATAAAACGGTTGCCCTAAAAGTGCAATTTTCAGCAGTTGCCCTAAAGTTCCGCTCTCAGCTCCCTATCGAAGTCTTATTTCAGTGGATAAATTTGGGACTTCGGCCTTTCCGCTCTCAAATCTCTAGCAAAGTCTTGTTTTTACTCTACATAAGTGTTAACACAATAGTGACACCTGTGTTACACCAAACGGTAACTTTCTCGTTTGGTGTATTTTTATTTGCCATCACAATATTTATTACATTCGTTGAGGGTATTGAACTGTCTAAGAATTCGCAGCATGCGAAGTCTGTAGGAGTATTATCTGTACTTGTAGCAGCAAAAGAAGCTTAGGTTGGAACTTTAAGTATTTATCCTTGCTATTATCTTAAAATGCTCTCCTTCCTCGTAATTATTGGTACCACATGAGAACAAACAAACTGCTAGACTTTGCTTTAACAGAGCACACGGGAACACCAGACTGCCAAGAAAAATCGATACAGCTTAAACATTGTTATATTTTCATCTCTTGTGCTGACAGCCTAAATTGATCTTTAGAAAGTAATGTATATATATTTTCTTGTCATTACTTTGGGGCTGTTAAAGAAATATAACCATTATTATACGCATGTGTTTTAAGAGTTATTTTTTTTCTAAAGTGTATTAATTTCTGTGTGGGCTAGCAATCGTTCAAAGTTAGATCTACAACATAGGCTTAGCATCTGTTTCACCCTAAGTAATTATGATCTTCAAACTAAGCTGACTGCGGCCATGTCATCTCACATTGTTACGTACATTCGGCAATAATCTACTGGCCTTTGCGACTCCCCACCCTTGTACTTATCATCTTTTTCTCCTAAAACAATATCTTAGAATTGAAAAATGTCATCAGATTTTCAGTACACAACGTGTTTTCATATCTCTTGTAAATTCTCGGGGGCGCGGTGGCCGAGGGGTAGAATATCGGCTTCCGACGCCAAAGGTCTCGAGTTCGAATCCTGGCGGCTGCGTTCCCTACAGGTTAGGTCGGTGTCAGTATAATGTGACCAGCTGAGACAGGAGTCATGGTATCCCCGCCCTGTCTCGTGTGTGGCAGCACATACAATTGTCAGACGTCCGTCATGGGGCCCGTCCACAATATAGACTATATAGTGCTGATGTTGGACGTTAAAACCAAACCAAACCAAACCAAATCTTGTAAATTCTCGCACATCAATTTCTCGTGTGGTTTTCCCCTTGTTTGGAGGAGGGGGAGGGGAGCGACATTATTGTGATAAAACTTGCGATGCTGTGTGATAATTGTGACTACTGGAGGCAGTACCTGGCGACTCCAATAATTAGTGCAGCCTCTCTGCTTCCAAATCGCTAAGAAAGGCTTGTTGTACCCTACAGTAGTTTTAATACCACAGTGACCATCAATTCACTCACTTCTAATTTTCCTCTTTGTTAAGTTTATTTTGATCTGCTGTCACAATAATCTTCATTACACCGGCTGAGAGTATTAGCGAGATTAAAACACGTCAAACAGGCAACGTTGGAAGGTATACTATTGTAGCAGGTAGATCTTTCATTATTGATCAATGGTTTTATCTTCAAATTTACTCCTTTCCTGTAATTATCGGTACTACAAACTCCAAAACTTCATATTAACAACCCCCCCCCCCCCCCCCCCCCCCCCCCCCCCCCCCGAAGCCTCAAGCATTAATGAGAACATGTGTTTGAATGTGTTACCATAAATAGATTTTGTTATCGCACATAAAGAGGCGCTCGTGTTTGTTTACACTCGCAACAACCACTCCGGAAGTGAACTCATCTCAACCCTAGACCTATGCATATTATTATATTTCAGCTAATCATAGGTCGGTGTAGCCCAAGTGTTTCTTTCCAGGCAGGCATGAAAGCCACGAACGTGTTGGGTGAAACTAATAAAGTCAAGTCGTTTGTTGTATATTAATTAAACCTACATGTTGGTATATAAAACGTCCTTTTTAACACATATCGTTTGCATTTAACTTGACAACATCTCCACATGAACATACCAAATCAAAGTTGGAGAGGAGAAAATTCCATGCTTTACTTTCTAATTCTTGGCATTGGACAGGTCTAACTCAGCGAGGTACGATTTCTCAGTCAAGGGCTAAAGGCAAGCCCTTTGACAGGAGCTTTCGTTTTTGTGAAAGCCGATGGCAGAGTGGTGAAGCACACTAGTCTCCGCCTTGGCAAGGCGAACAGGTGCCGAGTAGAAGGTGCGGGTTCGATCCCCGTCCATGTCATCAGTCTTAAAATGTGTCTTTGTCTACTTGTCTTATCTTTGGTCTCAAGCTAGACCTAGGTTTGTGGTTGTCCCTTCTAACCTACTACTAGTAACTACTACGACTACCAGGATTATCGTTGCTAATCTACTAGTACCAGTATCTTTTTAGGCGGCTGCAAAATAGCTTTACCAAGAGCGGGGCGAACGTTGGTCTCCGGGTCGGGACAATCGCAGTCGGGAACTTTGTGTTTGTATGCAGTGTAAAATGTATTCTTGTATAATTATGCGTGAAGAATTGTGTGTTTTAAATCGCTCATTATATTTTATTATCATTATTAGCATCATTATCATCACTATTTTTTATGTCACACATGTACAACTGGTGTATTTATGTATGTATGACCACGAAAAATTTCCCTATGGGATAATAAAGGATTATCTTATCTTATCTTTTTAGTTAACTCATCAGCCTGTCGCAAAACTTTATTTGCTTGTGATTAGACTGTTCCATAGACAGGCAACAATACAGATCAGCCTGTCGCAAAACTTTATTTGCTTGTGATTAGACTGTTCCATAGACAGGCAACAATACAGACAAACAAAATAGAATAGAGACGTCATAAAAGGAAATGGAGATTGAGAGAAAGTGAGAGAGAGAGAGAGAGAGAGAGAGAGAGAGAGAGAGAGAGAGAGAGAGAGAGAACGTTTAGTACATGCATGTATATTGCACACTGACAGTCAAAACGATAATTTGTTTTTAAAAAGGCTGGTTGAAACAGCCGGAAGAAATGTAATTATTTCTACATGTATTCACCAAATCACTTACCTTCCAAAATAACTCTGTATCACTGGTACCGTAAGTGGAATTATGCACTGAAGAATAATTTTTATTTAAGCTCTGGAGAATGTTTTCGAGTTGTACTAACTGAATCCTGCTGTTCGCTGATGGACAAATATACGAACACTAGATCTAGATCTAGATTAAAAAGCTTTTATAGACTACTGGTACTGGTAGATCTTTCGACCGAAATGCCAATACTACATTTCCAAGAAGTGGTGGGAATTTTCTGACCAGAACAGTTATTCTTCATTTTGAAATGAATGAAACTGCAAGTGCAAGTGAAAGTGAAACAAACTGCGGTTAATCTATGATAAATTATCATCTTTATTGTACTATTGTGATAAACTGAAAGTGACGAAAAACCAAGTCGATAAATCACAAAAACATTACTTAAATTGGGAAAAGATATCTAAATCCAGGAAAACTTTACTCATCAAAAGAAATTTGATCCGTGATTTTTACAGAATGTATTTGCCCTGCCACCTACTCACGAAAAAATTATCCTCATGCTCTTGATTTCTTAACTTTCTACTTGTAGACGTATTCTTGATGGGCTAGGAATGGAAAAGTAAACGATACTTACCAAGTAGAAGTTTGCTGTGTATTCTACGGACCCATTAAATATTCGTCGAGGTCAAACTGACCACACCTGTAGAGTTTCAAACTTTACAGTGCATTATAATTATAGGCTACTGGTAGCCTTCATAAGGTATCCACAGGGGAGTATCTAATAATAGGCTACCTATTCCTCATTCCTCAGTCTTGTTGTTAACAAAACAGATAGATGCAGGCCGCTAACAAATCACATGAATCATGTTCGTTCTTGGGTACAGGATATCGAGCATTGGCTTGGGTTGGAGATTCTTTTCCTTTTTCCCCTCAGTGTACTCAACACACAATATTGTGTAGGGGGCTGTTGAAATATTTTATTACACCATTTTGGGGACTTTTTCACCCCCTCCCCCATATTACACTTTTATTACAGAAGCCAAAGACCCCCCCCCCCCCCCTTTTTTTTCCCCTTTCCATTCCGTAATATTACAATTTTCCATACCCAGTACTATTTTTTTTATCTTCACTGGTATATCTATAATATAGAATATATTATGGAATAGACTAATAAAGAATGTTTTATCCTAAACTGCTAAAGTAGGCATAGGTTTTATTGGAAACAAATACCCATGTATCACAGAACTCGGCAGTGAAACATTATCTGTAATGTGGTGCACACACACAGTTAATTGTGACAAGAGTAGTTGTCACAAAAATGCATTTTGAGATATCCCTGATCCAATATAAGTGAAGTTAACTGTGAAAATGGGCACATAATAGGAAAATAAAAAAAAATGTTTGGATGATCAGTAGGCTAGATCTATATTGTACAATGACAATAACCGTTAGGAATGTGACTAGAAAATTGTCTCTTTGGTACAAATGGAGTCAACTGTGACTAGGGTCTTTAACCAAACATTTTGAAACCTTGAAACCAAAGAATTTAATTCTTTTATGGCACCTTCAATATCTATGGTACCAGCCTTGTACCCCACCCAATATATCTCCTTCACCTCTTTGTCGACTGGCTCCCTTTTTTCTATGGCTATAATTGCCTGTACATTTGATATACATGTAGTTCATTATAGTACATGTAGTTCTTTGAGGAAGCCATTTTGATGGCTTGGCTACCAACGTTAACAAACATTGGGTGAAACTGAAACTGAAAGTTGGATTTGGACTGGTTTCTGGCAATTCTAAAAGATAACCAAAAATTAAGCACAGAATAAATATTTTGTAAATATAAATGAAAATGTTATAAAAAAAATGACAAAGATGTGTTTTTTTTTTCTCTAGCAGCTGCTACCCAACCAAGTTTCCTCACAGGTAACAAAAAGTGTAATAGTACACATGGTGAGAACCCCCACCCCCTCTTCCAAGGTGTAATAAATATAATGTATTTGAATGGACTGCTTTTTAGTAGCCTAGTTAGGCGTTGTGGTGCACGTATGACTCATATGCGTTAATGACAGATGCGGCACTCCTTCGTAGATAAAAGGGAACTTTCCTTGTTCTGTCTTATATTTAGATTCCCTCCTTTTCCCAGAGTTTCTAGAATGTTCTTAAGTAGTGCCCTGTAGCAATACGCAGTTATTTTTCATCTTTATATTTACTATAAGCGCATTATCTGTAAATGTTTGTTATTTATAATGTTAATAGGGTGATGTACTCTCTCTGTACACATATAATTCATATCACTGACAGTTCAACTTGTTAATTATATAGGATCTAGTTTCATTTGTGTAGGCATCCGATGCGCGTAGTTAGGGCCCCCAAAATCGCGCACGGGCTAGGGTTTGGCGCACATGCTGATCACTTGCTTTCCGACTGTCAGAATCAAGACGTGTTTCTTCAGTTAAAAAAAGTTTCTGTATTGTAACCCACGTGGCGCTTACATGTATATGATGTTTCATTTTTACGTGCCTTAGAAAGATATTGATGTAGGGCTCCTGCGCATCGCCTACGAGATAGCTGGTCTGGTTGGGTTTTTGTTTTACCGTTTTTTGTTTTTGTTTTACCGGTTTTGCGTTGAGGTTTTGTTTTGCTTTGAGTTTTATTCGGCTAATAATTGTCTGTTCTTTTATATTTTGAAGTTGTTTTGATTAGTCATAAATTACTCTTATTGCTTGAGTAAGGTTTTGGGTTGTTGCTTGTTTCCACTATAGAACAAATTCAGAAAGCTGACTTTAAGTGCTAACAGTTAGTGAAGAATTGTACGAGTCCTGACGTTGAGTGATTGTAATTGAAGTGGAGTTGTTGTTGCCCAGAATTGATTACTTCTTTCTCTTTATAGTGCATGTTTTAGGTTTCTTTACTTTAATAAAATATTATATCTTTCCTTTGCTAAAAACTTGCACCTTGTGTTGTGTTTGAGTACGGACTAGCGCCTACTTTGTGTTGTTGTCTTGTATAGGTGCGGGTGTCTTTATGAGTAAGCAATAGAGGCTTAGAAGTAAGGGAAATTAAAGCACCCCACCCCTTACATGTGTGTGTGTGTAAATTTGAAGCATCAATGGTTTAAAACTATTGTAGCTTTATTACAATTAGTAGAACAAAGAAACAAACAAACAAAAAACACCTCAGACCACACCGGGTTAAATTTCCTATTCAGTTTGCAACCACACCCATAAAATAAATCGTTCTTACTGAAGCCTTAGCCACTTCTTGTATTTGTGTGTGATATTTACCTTATTTTCTTTTCAAATTGTTTAAAACTTCATTTAGTGCAGTGTAGCCAAGTGCATAGAAAAATCATTTTAAATGAATCAACTGCGTTCACATAGTTTGCTGCTATAAAACTTTACTTGTTACTTGTATCCCTCGCCGTGTTCGTCGATAGGATCTCCAGCAGACATCACAACAGCACGCCATTTGTTTCTGTCCCTACTCCGCAGACTTATTTTGAGTAAACTTTTTACTTAGACCACTTTTGCGTTTCCACCAAAACAGAAACGACTCGACCCAAACCGACCCGGACCGTTTTTTGTCGGTTTGTTTCCGTTTTGTGTTTCCACCTACCAAACTCTAAACCAGAAACGACCCGACCCGACCCGACCGACTAGATCTGTGGTGGCAAAAGTGAAAAGCGATCGGTAGTAAGAAAAATAAACTTAATTTTAAACAAATTCTAAAATCTTTATTTTTCATCAAAACCTATTGTTTACGCGTAGACTTTGCTAATTTGAGGGCGCTGATCACGAATATGAAATCGGTTTTGAAAAATTCCTTAAAATAAAATAATTTGTTTAACCCGTGGCAGCTTGTGGCTGATGAGTCACCCAAACGACCCGTCAAAAATGGTGCAAACCGTATTCCAACCGACTCGAAAAAAGTCGGCCGGAGGCGGGTCGTTTTGGTGGAAACACCTTGGCGGACTTCTCTATGGTTTCTTAGTTATTTGTGGCTGTGCTATTTTCATTGCCGTTTTTTGTAGGGTCGGTTCGTTTCTGTTTCAGTGGAAACACGGGCTACCTTGTAGTCTACAGCCTACTATAGAGCCTAACGTCTGTCATCTTATTCTAAACCTTCAGTCTACTATCCCGGGCTAACTGGTTGGGTTGGTGTCAGTATAATGTGACCGGCCGATACAGGTATCTCCGCCCTGTCTCGTATGTGGCAGCACATAAAATCGTCAGACGTCAGTCTCCGGACCTGTCGCCGTAGATGTTAAAACCGGAGAGAGGGAGACAACTCTACTGCGAATCGGCCGCTAGATATGAAGGGAGAGAGAGAGAGAGAGAGAGAGAGAGAGAGAGAGAGAGAGAGAGAGACAGACAGAGACAGAGACAAATACACAGACAGACAGACAGAAATACAGACAGACAGGCAGACAGACAGACGGACATGGAAAGAGAGTGTAAAAAGAAGAGATTTAGAGGTAGCGAGAACGAAACAGAAGATAGATGCACGAATAGAGAGATAAATAAATTATGTCCCCCCAGTTTTTTGCCACTTGAAACCCCAAAATTCGCAATTTATAATAAAAAAATGTTCAACAAACCATTTTTTTTACACTTGTAACACTTAAAACTAACACTCTTCTTAGTTCAGTGGTGACTTTTGAAGCCAATGTCGTCTTCTGTGTGTTACAAAATTCATGATCATATAGCCAGACAAACATTGAAAGTGTGTGATTCTATGTGTTTTACTCATTGCAATGAAATCCAAACTATGCCAATCATTGACCATTTCTGAAACTTTTTAATTTTTACCAAATGTGATCTTTTAAACACCTTGCATGCGGGAGGGTAAAAATACAAGTCCTATTAAAAGATAGAGAGAAAGAAAGAGAGAGAAAAAATAAAGTGAGAGAGAGAGGGGGGCGGTGATATAAAGAGAAGAAAGGTGATCGAGAGTCAAGAGAGAGAGAGAGTGAGAGAGAGAGAGAGAGAGAGAGAGAGAGAGAGAAGAGAGAGAGTGAGAGAGAGAGAGAGAGAGAGAGAGAGAGAGAGAGAGAGAAAGAGAGAGAGAGAAGAAAACCCGAGGAGATGTAAAGAGGAGAGAGAGGGTGAGAGATAGAGAGAAGATAAAGAAGACAGTTAAAAGAAAGCTGAGGGAAAGAGAAGAAAAAAAACTGAGTGAAGAAATAAATACAGAAGAGGATGAAGCCAAAGAGCGACTCGGATAGCAAAAGAATACATGTATAGAGAAAGACTAGAAGAAGAAAAGGAAAAGAAAAAGGAGAAGAAGGCATGCAAGCTGAAAGGCATGGGGATGAAGAAGAAGAAGAGGTTACATCGACATGCACCCAACCTCATTTCAAACTCTGTTATGCGTTCATTGTCTGTTGTGAAGTTGAATTTTTGAAGGAAATCTTGCTATTTTCAAGTTTTTTATTTAATTTTTCAAAAATGTTTTTAGATTTCTTAGAAATCGGGAAAAGAGACAAAGACATACATAGATAGGGACAGAGCCAGACAAGAGAGTGTGTAAGACTAAGAGGGGTAGATGGAGAGTGTTAAGCAGAGAGAGGGAGAGAGAGAGAGGGAGGGAGAGAGAGAGAGAGAGAGAGAGAGAGAAAACGTGAGAGAAAAACAGACAGAGAGACAGACAAACAGACAGACAGACAGACAGGCAGGCAGGCAGGCAAAAAGACAGACAGACAGTGGCAGAGAGGCTGAGACAGGGTAGGGGAAGGGAGAGAAAGAACAAGAGAAGAGAGATAGGGATAACCAATGGTAGGAAGACAGTCAGTGTTTCAATATTGAAAGGGCAATAAGCAGCAAATAAATTACTGTAGATGTAATCTTAAAGAGTTACTTGTTTTCGCCTCTTACTAAACTGAAAAGTGTTTGTGTGTTTTGTTGCTCCCACGTCATCACCATGTAGCCTTTATTGTGGGAGTTTCGCAATTGTGCATCCTGTCACAGAGGCAGTGCTTGAATAGCACGACAACTGTCTCAGAGAGTCGCAATACACCCACACTGGGCGATAGCCAGTAACCAGTCAAGGGCTACATCCAACAAACAAATTTTGTTCCATCGTGGGTTTCGAACTGAAGACCTTCCGGTTTGGCAGACCAACGTTTTTCACTGGCACTACCGGTACCTCTCCGCCCGTATTGTACTCGAACCTGCCTTAGCAACCCAGGGGAGTTGAGCTTTCTCCTACCAAAGGTGACATAACAGCCTAAGAGTTATTAAGACCTTTACTGCCCAAATTATTAAGGAAGTGGCTATGCCCGTAAAAAGGCTATTTATCTGGCAAACTTGGGTTGGGATTGCTTGGTGATCCAACTATTCGTTGTGACAGCTGTCTCAGTTGGAGTCATATGTGGGGTTTGAATCTGAAGGTGGCACGAAAATTATTATTACTATTGCTAATAATAATAATAGTAATAATAATAATAATAATAATAATAATAATAATAATAATAATAATAATAATAATAATAATAATAATAATAATAATTAATCTAGATCTAAATCTTCCACAATTAAACCTTCGCTCATCATACAGTTGAGTCATGCTTCTTGGTCAAGTAATTCAGATCTAGATTCTAGATTATTGCCGAGTCAGTTGCCTTTGGTTTTTTTAAGTGACTGGGTAAGTCTGTGGTAATAAACTTTTTAGAATTGCCGCTCTCAAGTGCAATAATGCACACCGTTTTCCCCCTAAACGCGCTACTTTTACAAGGAAGAGGAAAGAGGTTGACCTAGTAATACAGATTGGCCTATGCAGGACAGATGCATTGAATTTTTATATAATTATAATATCAAATGTCTAATAAAACATTGTTTTAAAAAAAAAGTGGTGGTCAGCATGTCCCTAATCTGATGTATAGTGGTTCATTTAAAAATGCTTTGTAATTTTCAAATGATTGAGTATGACGAGGCGCGGGTAGGTATCCAATCACTGATGAGTTAACGTGGCTTGACCATTCAACAAGCACCTCAATTTTTTTTTACATTCCTCCCACGACTCGTATCGGTTGCTGTGTTATGCACATTTGTATATCCATCCCATCTTGTCAAATTCATCGTGAGGTGACTATAGAAATGTTAAAATTTTAAAGCCAGGCAGTAAAAATAAATATATGTTCGTCTGCTGCCTGTTTGGTTTATTAACATGAACAGACATTTTAATGAACTCGGGTTTTCATAGGTGCAATGAAAAGCGTTGTTTATTTGCGGCATTAAAATTCAGCATACGTTTTTCTGTCAACTACACTACGCGCAGTCCATAAAACTGGACAGAGGTGCACAACACATCGCGAAAACAAAGTAATTAACTTCGACATAAATACAAGCTTTGTGAACACCTGTTTTTATGGCTTCAACGTTCTAGTTTCGCAATTTCCAATACGAAGATGAAGTGCAAAATCGATTAAGCATCGCTTTGTCGTGCGAAGGATTATGGAATAATAAAATGGCTTGACTTCTACTTTCTGTATGTCTGTCAAACTCATAAAAAAAGAAAAAAGAAATCCCTCCTGCTCATAATGGATAACCCCTTTAAGTGGTGAATCCATGGCTTTAATTTGATGCCCACACTGTTAAAACACACACACACACACACACACACACATATATATACCCATAAAAGCCCCATGATCTAAGAGAGAGAGAGAGAGAGAGAGAGAGAGAGAGAGAGAGAGAGAAAGAGAGAGAGGGAGAGTTAATAATTATGATCTAAAAAACTTTAACTTCCAACGATGTCAGCACTATATAGTCTTTATAATTGTGAACGGGCCCCAAGTCTGACATCTGGCATCAGTAGCATTTTGAATATGCTTTAGTTTGATGCATGATTACACATTAGTCGTTTTCGAAGTGTTTTTTTCCAAAGCGGACATATTAGCTTGATAATGATATGATTTTAATTCCTTGAGATTTCTTTGTTTGTATTCTTGCAACTGTGAGATGAAACAGATCTTGATATCGAAGTATATGGACAGTTGTAAAAACAGTAACATACATCATAGGATTATGAGGATCACTTTTTCTTCGACTGCCCAACATCTGGAGTTTCTGAAAAGTGTTATAGTGAAAGTTTGGCAATTGTGTATCTGTATAATTTACTTATCTTTATTTTTATACCGTTTCTTGATATTTATCGTAGTAATTTCTTACTTAAAATATTATGCAAATAAGGACTTTACGCGCTGTATTAATTTCAATAAATTAAAAAAAAATTTGATATCTCTGTTGTTTGTTTATTGAGTTAAATGTTTTCCTTAGTTCAGTATTGTTGGGTCATGTATGTATTTATTGTGTGTTTTCTATTTGAAATGTTGACTTGTTCCTACTTGATGATCTATGTATCGCATTCACTTCTCCAACGGTGCCCTTATGAACAACTTTGGCTGCCAGTGGTAGATGCCACTGTCTTATTTGGCGACATTACCTCAGTATAACGATCTAAACGTAAAGCTTGAACAAGTTGATCCTCTACATGGGCATACAAACCTTTCCACTTAAATCAGCTAATATTGCAAGGGCAACAATTATAATACCAAATGCACTGTTCAAATCAAGAAACGCAAATTGATTTTCTGTTATGCAATTTATGACATGGGTATTCCACTTTCATCAAATATTTAACAAGTTTATGAAAATCATTAAAATAGTTTGGGCGCAAAAACACATAAAAATAAACCTTTAATCGATTCATTCCACCATTGAAACAGTACATGTAGTTTGTAATATAAAATAGACATTTACATGAATGAATATAGGGCATGCAAATGTAGAATTACCATGGAAGAAGAATTAAAAAGTGCACTCCACTCAGTTCGAGATCAGGAAATTCGATGTTTCCCATAATTAGATACATGTATACACAAACACGAATGTACAACGCTTTACAAGATTCTTTCATTCGTCCATACTAATTGTACATCAGACACACACACCCCCATACAAACACACTGCACACACAGACAATCAATATCCAAAAGCAAAATTTGACATTATATTAAAGAAATAGGTATGTCTTGAGGTGTTTTTTGAAAATTGAAACATTGCCTGCAGACCTCAGTGAAAAAGGCAGAGAATTCCAAACACATGGGCCTACAACGCTGAAAGCTCTGTCACCATAAGTCTTAAGGCTAGATCTTGGTACTGGTAAGAGTCTGGAATTTTGGGACCGTAAGTCTCTTATAGGTGCATAGGGACATAGTAATTCCTTTAAATAAGGAGGTTCTGATGTTTGAAGTGCATTGAAACAAAAAAACTGCAATTTTTTATTCAATTATGGCTTTGACAGGTAGCCAGTGAAGTGTTTGTAACATATGTGTTGCACTTTCTGATTTAGACCCACCGAGCAGCACTATTTTGCACTTTGTGGAGTTTTATAATTTTTTCATCTGAGAGTCCCACTAGCAATGAATTGCAATAGTCCAAACGATACAATACCAAAGAAATTACTAGTGTCTTGATTGATTCTGCATTTAAAAAAGACTTCATTTGAGAGATCTAGAGAATCATTGAAATAGTTTGGGCACAATAACACATAAAAATAAACCTTTAATCGATTCCTTCTACCATTGAAACAGTAATATAAAATAGACATTTACATCAATGAATATAGGGCATGCAAATGTAGAATTAACATGGAAGAAGAATTAAAAAGTGCACTCCACTCAGTTTGAGATCAGGAAATTCGATGTTTCCCATAATTAGATACATGTATACACAAACACGAATGTACAACTTTACAAAATCTGAAAAAGTCCCTAAAATAGCTACCTGCATTCACGATTATTTAAACATTAATATCGCAGTATAGCTTCGTGAACAAAGTGGAACAATGGTGTGTTGATTCAACACACTAACATCATCTGAAGGTATATTAATGATGGTGCAGGAAGATATCACACACATGCACACTTGCAAGTCCCATTTTTTCTCATCTGAAGCTGTAAAAATATTCTGTCAATGGAGAATCACAACATCACACCGGCAGGACATCCAAGACCAACTGAGATATTTTTAGACCTTTTAAACTTCCACGTCGAAACTTAAAAGAAAATATTTGAGACCCTCTGTATGACGCTGACACGTTTCTGAATTCTAGAATATCACCAAAGATAATTTAAACTGTTCACATACACTTGTCTCAAAACGCAGCTTGACTTGGTCAATCGAAAGATAGATGTGACAAACATATTAGATTAGAAGGGACATGAGCAAAGACGAACCAAATGAACTCATATGAACTGTATTTTCCAGATGATGGGTGGGTGGGGGCAACGATTCAAGTAGACAATGTCTCAGCTGGGACAGTCTTTAGCTTGTGTCACTACAGACAAAGACGTGTACAGTGTACATGACTGTCTATGATGGCACATCAAGTTCAGACTCAACGGATGCCACCACAGTCGACCTTGGAAAAGAAAAACGCACAACAGATCTAACCATCCACTGAGCTCTGACCAGCACAGTAATGCACCCCAGCATGGTTGCATGTCCAGCAAAATATGACCAAACTATTGACTTGTGTTATGCCTACAATATCACAGTTTTACCAATCTTAGGCAACATCATTTATCTGACCTCAACTTATGAAGTGTTTTGCAAAAACTAAGAACTAAGATTATTGCCACATTATAACAGTTGAGCTGACAAAGCATAAGACAAGCCAGTATAAAATCAAAATAACCAGGATGGAGTTAGGCTAAACAGTTGGTGCTCAGTCCTTATGCGATGACTGAGGAGATTTGGGTATGCTCACAAGCAGTCGTTTATCCCTTTGTAGTACACCGTTACAGATCAAACAGTTGTCAGCTTATATGGCCTCGCTTGCCTCTAGCTTTCACAAAATCTTTCTCATCTAGAACTGTTCTGTCCAAGAGTGTGGAGAGCTTCTGTAAACTTAAGGCACTGTTGAAGTTGAGTTCTTTCTCCAGGTGTGAAAACTGTGTCTTCTGAGCCTCATCACCAGCTTGGTCCATACAGACTCTTACCACGCTCATCTGAAGCAAGAAAAATAATATATATAGCTTTCCAAATAGTAGGTCCAACAAGATAAGTACCAAATTAAAGACTCCAGTGCTTTTTATTAAAAAATGAGTTGTACTTTATTCAACTCATAATAATTAAACATCTACTCATTCCTAGAAATGTTTGCTGGAGCTGTATGCTCTATACCACTCACCGTATCAGCATACAGCCTGGTGTTCAGAGGTTTCTTCAGATCCTCTGATTTCACTCTGGCCTCCTCCAGCAGAGCCAGCAGATCGCCAACCCGCCGCTGTTGAGCCACACAAATCATCTGCAGGATGAGACCCAAAGTCGGTTAGGCATTCTAATAAAGTTCTGCAATGGATAAGTGATTATAATGGGTCAAAAATTTGAAAAATGTTCTTACCAAATGCTTTCCATTTTGTCAAGTAGATTTGTTTAGGAACACATTTAACATAATTTTTTTTTACCTCAGTACTCCTTTTCGAGAGAAAATCTGTAAAGCATCGTGATGGACTTCTGCAATTACCATAAGTGATGCTTGCACGCATAACTTCATGTTTATTTATTATCTTGGCTTCAGAAAACCCAAAATGGAAACAGGATTATCATCAACTAGAAAAATAGAAATCAATATTACTGAAATAAACATGTTATGGGTCTAGTAGTACTACCAAGTAAAGTTTTTCATAATTATAACGCCTTAAGAAGCTTCTAAGTATCCTTTTAAATTAAAAATCAACTTACCTCCAAATTTGATGAAAGACTATTCTTCTTAAAAAGCTTCAGACATTTAATAGCTTCATCTGGAAGATGCTGAAATTGAAGAAGTTACGATATTGGTTAATTTCTCTTTATTAAAACCTAGTCATGCCAACTGGATCCTTTTCTTTTTACTGAACCTTTTTTTTTATATTTTTTTTACATAAAACAGTATAGCATACAGAATCATAAACATAACCATTTGATAAATATTACTGAGCCCTGACCTACCAACCTTTTTCTTTTCTTTTTTTCATACTGAAAATTTGTAAATTTACAGGAATGTTTGTTTGTTTTGTTGTTTAACGTCCAGCGCTACACAACTGACATTACTACATGTATTTTTACATAATTATTTGTACCGGGTATCCTAAAAAAGCCCTTAAAAAGTACAAAAGAAGGTTTGAACATCAAAACTACCAAGATTACATTGATGGTATTGGACACAATCCAGCCAAGTCTGAGTGATCGCATTTTACAGTAGAAGCAAAAAACTATAATTTTATGGAAATCAAATTTTAGATACCTATCTATTCTGTACTTGACTCTTCAGTGTTATTTCTTTAGACACAACAATAAAATTTGCACAGTTGTGAATACATTGCATCTTTTAGACTTAGCCGTTTTGAGATCAGAAGAAATAACATTAGTTGTCCGCTTTGTGCTGCATCACTGAATTGGTCGACTCTTACTGACAGGGACTGAAAAAATGGGTCACTGGTTTTAGCCACAAAGTTGTGCTTTCGCACACTTCTTGTTTAGTAATAAGAGCTGGCCGTTTTGATTCAGCTCAAACTTAATGACTTGTTGTGTTACGGGGTTTCAGGCTATTTTCACATTTACAATTTAATACAAAGATAAATGAAATAAAAACAATTAATTATGAAAACACTGCTGAGGAAAATTAAAGAATAAATTCTGTACAAATTGAAGAGAGAAGTAATTTTAATTACAAAAAGAGAAATCAAGCAAATCTGAAAATTAACTGAAAAAGATACTGAAATTTGGTATCATCTATAGATGAAAGAAACAACTTGAAATTGGTATTGCTTGCTCTTTTGGGAAACATTTGCACAAATAATTGCCAGCACCCTGTAAGAAGAACACTCATTGAATGTGAACATACTAGTCTTTATAATGAAGAAACAAGTAAAAAGTAAGTTGATAAAAGTACAATGAATTTATTAATGCTCACGTCAAGAAAATATAAACAAGTTGAGCGAACTGAACATTGAACAATCTCACAAAGCATAGCTTCAACATTAATTTTATGATACTGATATGATGAGCATCACAATCATGCTGAACTGAACAGGGTATGAAACCAATGTTTCAGGTGATAAAAGTTCAGATGTGGTAAAAGTATTTCTTAACGAGTATCTTCTTTCTCACTCTTTTGTTCACTCTAACTGCTCGCTTTCGCTCGCTCTCTCTCTCTTGTATCTCTTCGCATACCTTTTCATTCTTTTTGTTGATAACTACCCTTATTCCTCACACCAACTATATCACTTTCTCATCACCAATGTCATCAACCACACTATCACCATTTTTCATGTGCCCATCATTACAGTTTTATTTCAGTGCATTAATTCATGATAAAAGTCGCCACTTTTAAACCAACACTTGAAGGTGGTAGATCAATTAAAGAGATCCTCATCTGAAACTGACAAATCCAAATTCTCAGGTAGTTCAATAAGCTGTGAGGTTGAGATTTTAAGTATGGATGGTGTTTCCTTTTGAGGCTTTGGATTCTCAATACGCTGAGGGTCATTATTCTCAGGGATGAGACTTGACCTCGAGGCTTTTCGTTCTCAGATAATTTGGACAGTCTGCATTGCTTGCTTTCATTTCCTGTCCCACCTCTAGAGGTCTTTTTCCTCTGCTGTATCTTTCCATTCTTCTACCTGATTAGCAAACACAAATAACATGATTTATTTTCTTTGATGTAATTAAGCCTCTCCTAAGCATTTATACATCGCAATTTGACATGAAAATAGATTAATCTGACATATTTTAGCATATTGCTAATGTGTATTATGAATTTCACTGCACAGGTTCTATAGCAAATTTTTATTCAAAACTGTATAGTATGAATCAGAGGTCCAAACTATAATGATCACTAACTTATTAGCCTCATCCTTGTAGACATAGACCTCATTTGATATCATACAGAGGGACTGGAATAATCTGGAACTGCAAGGGCAATGTCAATCAATCAACGGTTTTAGCGATCAGTCAAAATATTGTTTTCAATCATTACAAAAATAAATCAATTACCGGTTCAAGTCGATAAAGTTTTGTTTTCTTTCACCTTGTGCTTTGTTTGAATCAGTGCAAACGTTCAGATCAGTGAAGTTTGTTTCTGAAAATTAGGATGTTCAATTTAATATTGTACCTTTAAAAAAAAAAAAACAACCAAAAATACATAGAGAAATACTCTGGAATGATAGTAAGAAAAGTTTGTTCAAGTTCAATGTTTTCGTTGATAACAAAAAGGCACAAAGCGACCAACTATCTATTGCGGCAGACAGATTGCTGTGTTTATGGAGGGGTGCAGCCAAGTCAGCGTGCAAAGAGGCAAACTCTGGGGAGTGCCATGGTGCTTTGTCATCCACACTATGGTTTTCATTTCACAATATGGCCAACTCCACACATCAATGCATTTTGATAACAAATCTACATCTTATGCATTTGACTAAAACATATATATTGATAAGCATATCTAAATAAAATCAATATATTAATGGAATTACCTTATGTGCTCAAATTGGGTTTTTGTTGATCAGTTTGTACTCTACGGGATCCACCCAGCAAACTCAGGTCTGGACGTTTTGTGCCGTCAAGACAAGAAGGCGAGAGACATAGCCAGTTTGATTATGTATTGATATCACAAAATCTATTCGATAGTGGTCCTAACTATTTGTACACATCATGGGAAATCCCCAGATCCATGAGTTAAGCTTATAAAAAGGAATACGAAAATTTCGGACTTGGCTGGTTTGTGCCCTATACCATCGATATACAACCTTTAAAAACATTTTTTAAAGACTATAATAACGATGGTTAGGCAAGGTAAAAATAGATTTTTTTTTTTCAATTTGAGAAAAAAATTGGGTTAAAAATAAATCTATTGTCTTCCCAAAATAATAAAAGCTTTGTTAGAAGCAATAAATACAAAAAATAAAATAAAAAATTGGGTACTGGTGCCTTTAACAATCAGTGAATTTGCAAGTTCAGAGGAACACTTAGAAATTTGAAATGCATTCTTTTCTTTGAGTTAAAAGCTAAGCATTTGTACACTTTGATAAATAAATGTGATATTACAATTGATATACCTGGTTCAAACATAACATAGCAGCAAAATGCAGAGCTCTTTGAGACAGCCTGTGTGAGTGCAGTTTATTCAACAATAAAATACACGACTGAGCGCTTCCAGCTGTATTCTGAAAATTAAAGCATAAAATCCAATGAGTATTTCTACGGTATATACATATCCTGCTTAAAAGAAATAATTTATTCATATATTTAAAAAAAAAACAGCAACCCATAAATCTATATGAATTTAAGAAAAAAAAACAGCAACCCATAAATCTATATAAACAAGATCATTTTAAATTGTTTATATTCCTCTTTGGTACTGTGTCAAAAAGAATTTTCTACCCTTAATAAGTCTTTTTAAAAATGAAAAAAAAATTTATTCTCAAACATGTCAGGACAAAGAGGTGGTTAGTGGCATTATTATAGTCAGTCCAGCATAACAGATGATCTCAGGGTCTAACAATGTCTACTTTTTACAAATTGTTTAAATGTTTGAATAAGCCCATTGAAAGTTTTAAAGAAATAATGATACGTATCTTAAAAGGGTTCTAGGTCTCAAAAGACCTAAGATGCTTGTGCCAATACTCTGGATATAATTATATCTTCTACTTTCTAGAATTTGACATGATCCAATCCTTTTGGTAAAATAAAAAATACTGGTATGATCTAAAAACCAAGACCTAAAATATCAGCAACAGTAGAACACTTACAATATGAAAATGAGCTCCAAAGGCGAGGGTCGCACAGTCAATATTGAAATGCCTGAGAGTGTCAAAAACCTCTAGAACTTGGTGATAGTATTGGTTGTTGTACAGCAGATCCATCAGAATTTTGTGACAAGTATTATCTCCAAGTAAGTCTCTGCACACCTTAAAAAGTAAGAAGCAATTTCTTCTATTTAACAACTTGGCTTCATTGGGCTTCGAAACATTATGTTGCTATAATACTAAACAAAATGTTTTAAATTAGATATCAGTGTTGCCAACTAGACCCTTATCTTTTTACTGAATCTTTGTGTGTTAAGTAGCATAGCATATTGGAACACTGAACATTAATCCTTGACAACACTTCACTGAATCTGACTTCCACTTTTTTTTTTTTTTTTTTGTTTCCAATGAAAATCCGTAAATTTACAGGTTGCCATCACTAAGATATAAAGCATACGTATATTATAACTGCATGTAAATCGAATTCAGATTTTAAGACAATTTTTATTTAATTATTGATAGTTTTTAGATTTCTTTTTAGCCACGACAAGAAAAGACTTGAGATCTTACATCATTTTTGTATATGCTATAGGCCTGCTCTGGACAATTCAAATGGTGGAAGAGCCTCATCAAACTTGCTCCAAACCGCAGGGTGGACACAGCTGCTACTGAGCTACCAGTGCAACAGGAGAAAAAATGGTTAGCAATAACAGGCTACTAATACAGAATTGTGTTTAGTGGTCTGAGCAACATGTTTAGGGAAACTTACCCTCATACTCTACACAGATCTGTAAGTGGTCCTTCACAAAATTGTCTGAAATTACTAACAGTACCACCTCAATTATTCTAGGGGGTCATGAGGCATGCTCCCCCGTAAAATAAAAATAAAAAACTGAGTCCAAAATAAGCTCTATAGAGAATATCTTAGTTAATTTAGTAAAAAAAAATACCAGACCTCTCTTTGTCTAAAGAATAACAAATTATTGAACAGCATTTTAAAAACTCTGAATAACTTTATGTTTTCAATTGATCTAAAAAACAAAACTTGAGTGTTACTGTGTCACGTGCATCGATTCTCTTCCGTAATATTTGTCAACAATGGACAGCAAAAAAGCAATAAGTAAATTTGTTTCAGTCTAATGAAATGTATATATATATTAAAGCGGTATGATAGATTACTCTTATTCTATCATTTTTTGTTTGTGCCCATTACATGTATCACTCTTATTCTATCATTTTTGTTTGTGCCCATTACATGACAAACCTATGATTATCAAAGCGATAGAGCAAAAAATGCGATCTCATGTATTACTAACCGAGTTTTAAAAACTAGGGCTCCAAAGGTAGAACCTGCTGTTATGTTATTATAAGAAGGTCGCGGGTTTGAGCTACGGTCTATCTTCCGCAAATTTTCCTCTTGATTGGGTCGCTGCCAAGCTAAGCACCAGTCACAAATTCTGCTGAGAATGCTATTTTTCTTTCGCTCGTTGAATTTGAGTTCTCCCCGACTTCAAAATGCACAGCCATTTTGATGACGTCTTTGTTGCAGTGTTGATGCTTTTGGTTTCTTGCTTGATGCCATAATTAATGCAAAGAGCAACAGTGCTAGTAGACATGAAAATGTTTTTTCTTTTCCTTCGCTGTCGTTATTCAAAGTTTGAATGTCACTGGTGGGCATAAATTCACTGTCCTTTTTTACCACCATACAAGGGCATGGAAGTTCCGCTTCTAGACAAAGATCTCCCCATCATTCTTACCACCCCTCGAGGTCGAGGACTAAATGTGAAGGTTGAGAGATTGGTTCTATCATTCGGAGTTTCGGGTGTATAGAAGAAAACAACGCATTGGGATCGATCCATATTATTGACGTTGTTAACCTAAGGTCGATAACACATTGACAAGTGCAAGACGCACTATGGCATGCCAATAGCTATAATGACTAGATTGTTCCTACATTTTCTTGCATGCACAAAACTTTCTATACTCTTCTCTAGTTCAATAGCGTGATAGACAGAAAAATTGTAGCTGCAGTAAAAAATGTTTACTAAAAAAAAAAAATCGGCACTGTAGGTAAAGTCGTATTTTTCGGTCGGAGAAAAACATACAGGTTGACAGCTCTGCTAATGCATTACAATACCGCTTGTGGTAATTCACGCTATAATGTGTCGCCTCAGATGTAACGAATTACAACACTCAGACTATTTTGTCTCTTTAACTGGCACACAAATGAATCGGCCTTTAATTTTCATAGAAAATAAAATAAAAAATGTCGGAAAGAGTCTGACTTCTCCCCTTAAGGCGTAAGTCATGTCGGAAATCAGGTCAGAAAAATCATGATCGTTGGAAAATGCGCAGGTCTGTCTACATTGCAATTCAGCTGAACAGGGCAACAGATGAAAGTCTTAAACCCTTAGACCTAATATATGAGTGTCAATAATAAAACTATCTGTCAGAGTCAATTCCTAAAATTTCAATCAAAATAAAACTCAAAATTGACAATGGCCACTGTTATGAATTGACAAATAATTATTATCATTAATAGTCTGCACCTACAAAATTCACCTCATCAGACGAGTATGTCTCTCTAGTTCTTGAAGGTCACGCTCAGAGTTGGCAACATGGATGAAGTCATTGATATCAAAAGCCACAGAGGAGGCGGGTTCACGTGCAGACCTTGTTTTGTGTAGCCGATTTAATAGTATTTCTGAGAAGAGATTCAGGTAACATAATCATAAAGGTTGTTAAATAATGAGTAATATCCATAGATCTTCTTAACCATTGACATAGAATTCAAAATTATTTTACTATCTTTAAAATTAAGAATCTACACCAGATAACAATTACAAGATTATAAAATTAAAATTGAAGAGAAATTAATTTACTATTACTTCAAATGATAAAAAAAAACAACTGCAAAAGTACCAAATATGTAACTCCCTCTAAATATTGTTTGTTATAACTGGTAATAGTGCTATGCGTTACTTAATCAATTATCATTTATTGCTGATGCCCCTTGCAGCCCTGTAATAAGTCAAATATTGTTCACTCTTATAGGTTTAAAAGTGTCTGAACACCAATCGTCCAATAATCAGAACAAAATTTAGGGAATTACCAAAAGATATCTGAAAAGTTAAAATTCCGCACATCAGTTTGTGTTTAGGAAATTTTAATCTTTACCCAATGACGTAAAACACTTCAAATGGGAAAAAATTCACGGATACTACTGTAATAAACAATACAGTGGAATAAATAGGACTTTCAAGAAAGAGAATAGTGAATAAAAAGTAAGATTGAAGGACTTAATGATCAAAATCAATTTAACAATAGAATATAGATCTACTTTTTATGACATTTAAAGATATAAAATCTTAAGTTATCAATTCTATCCAATTTGAATACTTTCAACTTGTTTAAATCTAGATCTGTACCTTTTCCATTTGGTCCAAGTTCATCAGTCTTAAAAATTCTCTGTCTTAAATAATGGTCCATGCCAAGGTTGGTTTTGCTAAGTAGCATGCGCACACCTGAAATATATATAGAAAATGAAGCAACTTTCAAAACATCAGAAGTTTGTAATGATTTAAACTAGATCTAACAAGACACAAAGAAACACTTTATTCAGAGCAATTTTCAGTCCAAGCAACCCTATTTTAGCTTGACCATAATGTTCTGAATCAAAAGACAAGCAAAGGGACAGGTGTTTCTGTTAACCCTGGACCAGCAATGCGATAATATTTCGGCTTGGCTATGAGAGAACTCTGGCTAGTGCTAAGCGCCGTCTTTAAGGGTAGGCCTATAGCACTCCCACCTGCACTCTGAGGGGCGCCTACAAGGGTGGCTCTCCGACCCAGCTCAGCAGGGCCCACAGTATTAGTGGGTGACTTGAGGACGACCTTGAGACGCCATCTCGTCACAGAAAACCTTGCCTTGTTCACTTAGGACAGAGTGTTTCTATACTAAAAATAGCAACCAATAAAAAGGTGTGACATTCTTGGTCTTGTCTGCTGTTTTGAATGGCTTTGAAGTGTGGTCGAACGAACAGACAGATCATGAGGTATGAAGTCTGCTTCTTGACATGTTTGCTGATTTGCTGATTACGAGATGGCTACTGGATGTTACTGACTAGTACATGGTGTTTGTAGGTGTCAGTGCTGCTACATAGTTTGAACAATGAATCGTTCCAAGGGCTCTTTCATGATTGAGATAAATTATGAGAAAACACCGCCTTTTATCTTTTACAAGGCAATGAATGTGGAAATATAATATACACTGTATATATATATATACGTTATTGGTGCCTGTGAGTCCAAGAGGCCCCTTTTTGTTTGTTTAAAAATGTGGTCATATGTACTAATCAAAGGAATTTTTACTGAAATGTTCAGTCTCATTAAAAACTAATTTTGACAAATGACTTCATGTTAAAAATTGATAGCTTCTGATATCCTTCAATTTCAATCAATTGGGTTGATTCTCCACTTCCCAGCGAAAAAAGTATGAGTTCTACTTCTAGTCCTAAAGATGAAACGAAAAAACGAGTTCACGAAGATTTATGAGACAACTCAAGAGTCAGAGAGAGATAGGGACAGAGAGAGGCGAACAGACAAGAGAGACAGAGGAGATCTCAGCTGGTAACATTGTACTGACACGACCCAACCAGTAGGAGTAATTATATGTCCTTTTTACAAGACACAGTTCATATTGGACCATGACTTTGCTGATATGCAAGATTTTATATTTGGTTATGAATTAATTATATAAAATGTAAAGTGAATTATTTTAAGGTAATACTAATATTACGTGAGGTTGCGCTAGAGTAATGTTTGATCACTGATAACCACAAATGCTGGTCTAATTATCGCCTTTAAAGGCGCTGAGCCTAACTTATAACTTCCATCGTTCAAACTTCAATGCAACTGTCAATCATTTAACAGAGCAGAAAACGGATCTTGACTTTGTTGTACCAGATATTTTATCTACAGATTTAACATGTAGGATAGCATTTAGCAGATTCACTTCAGTAATATGCTTATACGAGTCAAAATTTGACTAAACTTACTTTTTTAGTCCAATTCATTTATCTTATTATTTTAAGCTATCAGCATATTATTCATAATGACAGATTGTATAGTATATGCAAATTATAATTTTATAGCTTAGAATTTTCTGTTTTTCCTAAGTAATATCTCTTGTTAAAAAGCCTAGCAAGGATTCTCCGAATTCCAAAAATAAGACTCTACCATGCACGCAATTTAATATCACCATAATCATCTAAAGATTGCAACAAAGATACTTTTTAAAAAATAGTTTGTTTTTGTCCTGTGAGAAAAATTTGATTTGAATAGACATGATAAAATTGCATTTATACATGTATTGTATATGATAGAGATGTGTGAGAGAGAGAGAGAGAGAGAGAGAGAGAGAGAGAGAGAGAGAGAGAGAGAGAGAGAGAGAGAGAGAGAGAGAGAGAGAGAGAGAGAGAGAGAGAGAGAGCAAGCAAATTGAGTCCAATAATGTGAGAAGTGCTTTGTGGCAGATAAATTTTGCTTATCAGCCTGTGTGTGCTAAAACTGTAATACTGTTACCTTCTTAGAATGAATAAAGTTAGTAGTTCATTATTGCTGGCTTTTGATTTCCTTCTTATTTCAAGTTGTTAGCCATTCGTTTTTTTTCTTAAGTTGTCAATGTGACTGCGGTAAATTTTGCTTACTTATCTAGAATGGATTAGTTAAATATTTTTAGCTTTTAATATAAACTATCTAAATCTTGAGTCTAGATAGTAGATCTATCTAGATCTAATTGCTATTCAATCTGGGTTAGAGCTAGATTTAGATATTGATTTGATAAGAAGGCATTTATTGTTTTTAAAAAATGCTCGGGTCAAATGCTCTGCACGTACATGAGATAACATGTAGATGATTTCAGAATCTCGATTAGTAGTACTATGCTGACATGACATGATCAGTCACCTAGGCTATCAAGATTGTTTACAGTTGCAACCAAGATAATCTCTTCACTTAAAAAAGATTTCCCAAACAAATTTAAAAGAGTTAATTCCCTTGAATTTTACATAAGCCAACCTCGAAAAAATCTCCTCACTTAGAAAAGAGTAAATTTTACTTTAGCTCATTTCAATACATTTAAGAGTTATTTCCCTTAAATTTTACCGAAGCTAACCTAGAATTTCTCCTCACTCACAAAAGATTTCCACACAAAAATTAGAAGAGTTCATTCCCTTGAATTTTACCGAAGCTAATTAGACAGACTCGATGGGACGCCATAAAACGTTTCGATTGTCACAGCTACTCAGCCAGTCATTCGGGAGTCAAGTCAACCACTGCCATTGTCACTCACTCCCTGTTTTAGTTTTGAGTCCAGTCACGGCAGTCAGTCCGCTTGAAGATCACTTTTACTGAAATGTTCACAGGGACACAACTGTGTTTTAATTTTAAGTGAACATGCAGTATCTTCCCTTCTTTTCTTTAGCGGGCCCTTTGCTCAAGGCCTAAAAAAATCGATCGTTCCAAATTAATTGATACCATGTATGTACCGGTATTGAGATCTTCAATTTGAAAGAACATAAAAAAGCTAATAACGGTTTCACTTTCCAAAAAAAAATTGATCCACACATTTAACTCAATGCATACGTCAAACAAGAAAAAATGATCCCACGTTAATCTTTGTGATCTTTTTAGCGACTATAACGTAAAAGAATATTATAGTCCTATAAACATCATTTGTTATTATTAATATTATAAAAAAAATGTAATCAAATTTTTATTCTTTTTTAAAGTTGATGTGCTTATATTTTTTAATTTGGTATCTAAAAGTTGGGTGTACCTTTTGGCTTTACAAATTACATTTATCCAAGTAACCTCAACATAAGCTTTGATTTTCTCTCTCCTCTCTCTCTTCTCTCTCTTTCTTTCTCTCCCCCCTCTCTCTCTACTGTCTGTCTGTCTCTCTGTCTCTCTCTGTCTGTCTGTCTGTCGCTCTCTATCTATCTCTCTCTCTCTCGCTCTCTCTCTATCTCTGTCTGTCTGTCTGTATGTATGTATGTCTG
>RQTK01000359.1:197328-217878 GCA_003991915.1 Elysia chlorotica | reverse complement strand
TTCTGTCTGTCTGTCTGCCTGTCTGTCTGTCTGTCTGTCTGTCTGTCTGTCTGTCTGTCTGTCTGTCTGTCTGTCTGTCTCATCTATTTATAGCACGTGTTGAAACTGGAAAAAAAACCCCTTTATATTAGTGAAACTTTCAACGCATAAGGCACTGGTGTCGCATATGTCCTTTTTGGATTATGTGTGCCAGTTTTTGTACGATGACGTTTTTTTTTTTTTTAATTTCTTATTTAGTTATCATCTTCATAAATTGAATTATTGTATTGATCCGTTCTGCACATTTTTTAGGACGGGGGTAAATTTAGACTAAGTTACCCAGTTTCCTTCGGCTTAAAAAATATCTGCTGTAGTTATCAAACTGAAACATTGTTTATAGCTAAAAGTTGCTATCAAAAGTTTCACAAATTGGATGAAAGAACTGAGAGAGATATATTGAGACAGAAAAAAACAACGACAGTTTTGTTACCTTTTTCTGGGACATTGTAAAACCTTAATTCTGGTCATGTTTGTATAGGGTGAGAAGCCCAGTGAACCTTCCCCCTCCAAAAAAAAAAAAACAACACAAACCAATCAACCGATCTCCCTTCTCTCTCTCTCTCTCTCTCTCTCTCTCTCTCTCTCTCTCTCTCTCTCTCTCTCTCTCTCTCTCTCTCTCTCTCTGTTTGTATACAAAGCCTAACTATTTTGTGGGTTTCTTGGTTATTTTTTTGTTTATTTTCTTGTTGTTGTTGTTGTTTTTGTTGTTGTAGCATAGTGTCCACAATAAAAAACATCGTAAATAAAAATCTCTACGGCTATTCCTATCCCTCATTTTGTTTTAAATTGCTACTAGTGCAAAATATGATTCAATTCATATCAGTTGAAGTGTGTCTCGTTTCCTTCACCAAAGTCTGTCGCTTAATCTTTAAGAGACCTACACTATCCATTCTTGTTTTATACGGTAACTAAATTCTGTAGATCAACTCAATCTAATCAACTGTCTCCATTTCACACTTTATTTCTCCGCCTCCGGCACTCTCTATTGGTCTTATTTCTCCTAAAATCTCTCTCTCTCTCTCTCTCTCTCTCTCTCTCTCTCTCTCTCTCTCTCTCTCTCTCTCATTATCTCCTGCTGTGTCTCTATATCTCAGCATCTCTCACCCTAGGCTACCTTTCTGCCTCTCTCCATTTTAACTCCATCTATCTACCTCATTGCCAACATAGATGGATTTATTTAAATGGGCTTAAACATCTCCACATATCAATCTATGTACCTCTCTATATCTCTATATTTCTCTCTTTTCCCCTCTCTCATCCGCGACCTCCCTCTATCCTAATATCTCTCTATGTTCCTGTATTCAACCAAGTATTTATTACATGCATAGTAATGGTTCGTAGATTTCACCAATATAATGCTAAAAAGAACTGCGAATATCATCTAAAGGTTATTTCATCGGTCATGTTTATGAAGGGTCCGTGGAGTTTCCGATTTTGCGCAACTTTGTCTTATCCTGCAAAGAACTCTTAGGAATGTAAGTAAAATGTCGCAGTAGTTTACGACTCGTCGTAAGTTTTCTTATTCGCATAATTATCTTAAGACGGGTCGCAAGCTTACCTCGACTTTGTATATCTGACACAACTCATGACAAAGGAAATCGGGGTAGGCCTATAAGAAATTAAAGTGTTCAAATTCAGTGTTTATTTTTTTAAGGCCAAGTTTTAGAGCAATGAAAGTAAGCCTACATTTGCATTACTCCGTCGCATGGGTTGGATCCAGTTGGGGTAAACATGTCATATTATGTTACCGTGGAAAGACAGCGGACGGCGTGCCTCAGTCCGTTCACGCAGTGCATTTTCCACTTTACTCGGATCACTGTAACCATAAAAATTATTATCATGTAACATCTACTGTAAAATAATGTTTTTATTTTTCACAGGGACGCAACTGTTTCAAATTAATATTAATGTTGCAGTAGCTTCCCTTCTTTGTGCACAGATCATCTTTCGGGTCTGACCGGTTGTCATGATAGGCCTACATGTAGCTTTAAGTGTTTGAAAATAAAATAAAAGCGAATCGTGCTTAACGGTTTTCCTTTACAAACATAAATAATTTTGATCAATATATGTAACTATAAACATACATTAAACACGAAGAAATAAGCCAACGCCAATCTACAAATTAATGGTAGCCGATGTAAATTATTTCTCATCATTATCAAATTTGCTGAAATGTAAAATTGAATTAATGTTGCAATATATTAAGTTTCAATACCTAAAATTTTCGGTTACACTTTGGGTTTACATATAATCTATTAAACCTTAATATAAGCCTAGGGGGTCGCTTTCTCTCTTTTAAATAAACAAAGTCAAACTACTTTGTTTGTGTGATCTCCACCTTATTTTTTTTAAAGGGCACTGGACTTGTAACAGCGAAAAAAAGAAACAAATGTACTGTAAATTAAAAGATATGAGGGTGATTTTTTAAAGCCATTCAAACTAGGTACAGGTGCAATTAATTTCATACTTGATTGTCTCTTATGCTTTTGAACCGCCTTCCTTTCTTACCTGTTACTTATTTCTTTAATAAGTTTGATATTCAACCCACTCTGTCCATCTCTTCCTGTCTGTCTGTTTGATTGTATGTCTCTGCCTTTTCCTCTATCTTTCTCTTCCCTCTCTTCCCCTTGTCTCACTCTGTATCTACATTTCATATGTATATAGACGAGGAAACAACGTTGCATGTATAATAAGCATCCATACTTTAAAAACATACAATTAAAAATACAAAAATAGGCATCTATAATCTTATTCGCCTCACTTTGCTATTGGAGGATCGCACCAAAGATGTAATACCAATTGTGGAGAGTATCGGACAGGAATATATTCGGATCCATGAAGAGTCCGGGGATATCCGATTCTGCGCATTGTTTTAAATCCTGGTTCTGGACGTTGCAAAACTGGTAGAAGACAGGCATCGGTGTTTCTCTATAGAGGGAGGGAGAGAATCTCTCTCTCCGGGTTTAACGTCTCCTAGGTTCCCCTGGTGGATCCTATACGGCGATGGCCTCGGTGTTCCTTGTAGAGCTGCCTTAAGTACCTATAGGTCTAAGGAGCGGGTAGCCACAGATCAGTCGGAGATCCTCTTGGCTGACGAGCAGGAGGTTAAAGGTTTGAATCTTAGCCGGTGTCTTCTTCTCCGTATAGTAGACGTTAAACAACTGCCTGTGACCAGTGTTTATAGAATGATAAACTGGATTAAAAAAACTACAACCATAAATACAGAAAAAATCAAAATAATGAGCACACTGTGGTTCAATTAAATATTTAAAAATAGTACTGAATGAGCTAAGTAGAAGGATAATTTGACGTTAAAGGATACCGGGTCATGGGAGAATACGAGAGAGAGAGAGAGAGAGAGAGAGAGAGAGAGAGAGAGAGAGAGAGAGAGACAGAGAGACAGACAGACAGACAGACAGACAGACAGAAAGACAGACAGACAGACAGACAGAGAGAGAGAGATCAATGTGTTAATAACTTTTGCTGTGTAGTTGTGCAGCAGACGCGATAAGATGGGCGTGGAGAGAGGGAAGGTGGAGGAGCACATGAAAAAAGAATGATTATACATGTACCTTATAAGTTTATCTTGCTGGTCATTAACTTACAGTACATGTACATTGAAACAGTCAATGTGTTTTTTTTACGTAATAAAGCGCATCATTCTGTAACATTTTTCTTGCTGAATATTCTTAAAAAGATGGATTTAATCTTCAATGTCAGACTGAAACGTAGGCCTGAAACTGTTGGTGGTCGTAAGAAAAGTGACCAAGAAACAATGATAGTGGGTGCAAAAACATAAGGTATAAAAGCGTTTCTCAGTTAGAGGCTTAGACTGAAGTTTGGCATTTATCTTACAACAGCGGGCTGCAACGTTATCTTAATCTCAACAAAAGTCTTACGGGTATATGCTAGGATTGTCGATTAGCTCCCTTGGGAAGCACCTTGCTTTATCTGATAGGGTGGGAGCCGATGATTCGCCTTACGTCACGAGGTGGAGCATCATCTAGCGTAATAATAGACTAGATTACCAAGAAATATGGCCTTAGTGTGGTTTCTACCGGGGGCGAAAGATGGTTATCGCCCGATCAAAGACCGATACAATATAGAAATAGGCCTGCAAGGTTTTCTTACAGGATTTCTGAGTACGACTTGATGGTTGTTTATATTTAGTTCAATGGTCTCTGGTGCATAAACAAAATTGTGGCAGCTTAATTTCAATGCAAATGATCTATCCCCAATAGAGAATTCTTGCAAAGATACTAATCCTGTACAAAAGGTTTTCTAAATGAATCGACATAAATCCAACCACAGCCGGTTATAAACCACTCACAACACATTTTCTGAATATTTTTTTTTTACAAACAAAGAGCAAAAAGCAAGAACTAAATCAACTCTTATACTATTATTTATGTTGTTTTGTGGACTTTTTCAACTTTTAAAAGATTTTTTTTCAAGATTCCACCCACACAAGCACAGGAACTGAGCATATTTTGCCCCAAATCTCTAACCAAGAAATTGCTTCGGTTATGTGCATTCCCCTGACCGCTCCACCATGGCATCGTTCATTAAGTTATTCTGGGTGGGCGAGGCGGCTCAACGCTAGAGCGTGCGGCTTCCAATGGGGAAGCTTCGTGTTCGACCCTCGCCTGAGACAGAAGTCTTGGTATCCCAGCGGTGTGTCTATGTGGCAGAAAGTAAAGCTCTTTCCCAGTTTAACGTCTCCCATGCACGGCAACGAACCTGAAGACGTTGGAAAATCTGGCAAGTTATCGTTATTGTAGGTCACATTGAGTCTGGCAAGTTATCGTGCTGGTAGGTCACATTGAGTCTGGCAAGTTATCGTTATTGTAGGTCACATTGAGTCTGGCAAGTTATCGTTATTGTAGGTCACATTGAGTTGGCAAGTTATCGTGCTGGTAGGTCACATTGAGTCTGGCAAGTTATCGTTATTTTAGGTCACATTGAGTCTGGCAAGTTATCGTTATTGTAGGTCACATTGAGTCTGGCAAGTTATCGTTATTGTAGGTCACATTGAGTCTGGCAAGTTATCGTTATTGTAGGTCACATTGAGCCTGGCAAGTTATCGTTATTGTAGGTCACATTGAGTCTGGCAAGTTATCGCTAACAGAATTCCTTTCTCAATTTGAGTCTTACAATAATAGGCCCATGACTATATTAACAAACTCATGTTTATCGTTTTGATCTAAAATCTAGAATTTTTAGAGCCATTCTTATTCTTAATTCAAATTACTTTGTTCACAACCGTACCAACCCCAATAATCCTTTTTCTTTTCTCCGTTTTCAACTCTTTTCTTCGAATTTTGTTTCAAACCTGTGGCTCTCCTTCCATCACACACTTATACCCTTATATTTCTTTATATTCCTATACCCTGTCTGTCATAATTCTCGTAAGTTAGAGATTTTCTCCTATTGTGTTTCTATTTTTGTCTCTTTCTCTTTATTCCTTTTCTTTTTTTTTTACTTCACATTCATGTGTATCCTATTTGTCCATTTAGCGCGGTTAAAAATTAAAAACATTTTGAACTTTCAAGGGGTGGGTGTATGTGTGTTCTTTTTCTACCTTCCTTCCCAGTCCCAACCCTATTCGTTTTCGCGCGTCTGTGTTTCTATGCTCTGCAATCAAAGTAAAGATCTTCTATTTAAAACAGACTTTCCGCTCCAGTTCCTGCTTCGGATAATTACCCCACGCCATTAACCTCTCGGCGTGAAAATACTCGTGACTCCCTGACACATTCCACCCAAAAATCTTTCCTCATAAAGAAAAAAAAAGAAAAAGAAAAAAAAGGAAAAGAGTTATTGAGTGAAGAACCAAAACTTGAACACGTTAAGGTGGAACTCAAGAATAAAATTATATAAAGAAAAATGTTTTAAAAAAGTGAAATAAAGGGAAAAGTTTAAACATTAGCGCTACTTCCGTCCATGAAAGTACGAAAAGAGCAAAATACGGTGGAAACTGCTGAGACATCTAGGCATTTAGCGGGTAGCTTTAAGATAGAGGGGAAGTTCTTAAGTGGAGAAAAGAGGGCGGCCGGCGGAGAGGAGATGTGTGTACAGCCGAAACTTTTATTTTTGAATTTTGGTCTTTTTCTTTTTTTTTTTTTTTGGGTGAATTTGCAACGCTTGCACTTTTTTGTATCAGTAGGTGATTCAAATGTAAGATGTGAAATTTTGTATGGGCTTAAACATCGAAGCAACAACCCGAATCGACTTGCAACTCTATATGTGTCCTTGGTTTGGTCTCAAACCGTAACACCGGTATTAAAATTGTCAGACGTTAGTCTTGGAACTCTATTTCGATATAGCCCAGCTACTGACGTTGGACGTTAGAAAAGCAATCAACCAACATCACCGAATCAAACACATACATCCGGAACCAAGCGGCAGATTACGATTCGCACAGCATTATAATTCTATTCTACATGGCACACAAAATGAGTGGCCACCAGAAATTAGGCCTACTGGAGTAGAACTCTGAGAATTCGTTACATGACTTGCATAAGCGATCCTTCTAGCTGTGCCTATTACTATTTTGTAGGTTAACAACTAGATCTTGTTTTGGTAAAACTGTTATTTGCTTCAGAGAAATCAATTGAACGTTGCACTTTAATAGTTTTAAAGTGCTGTTTTTTTCTTTTAAGTACCAAAAATGTAGACAACATTGTAGATGTGACCAGTAAGACTATAAGGTTTGAATACGGGCATTAAAACAGTTGTTGTTTTTTCAACATTAAAATAAACAGAACAAAAGATATCTGGCTACCATTTTGTTTGTTCACCTATTTATCTTCCTCTCTGTATGTTTATATTAATTTTGTCTGCGTGTCTGTCTGACTTTTTTTTTTTTAAATCTAGAATGATGTATCTGTTTTATCTTTTTGCTTCTGTTGCTACTACTACTACTACTACTACTACTACACTACTACTACTACTACTATTACTACTACTAAAACTGCTGCTGCTGTTGCTACTGCTACTACTGCTACTGCTAAAATACTAATACTAGCAATAGTAGTACTTCCGATTAACTACTACTTCTAGTGCTACTGTTTCTATTTTTGCTTCTGTTGCTATTGCTAAAACTACTATCAATATTGGCATTATCTGATTAATACATTTATACATAGAAAAAAAGATATTCAAATTGGTTTCAAACTGTAGGCCATCAAAATTATTGTGAAAAATAAATTAGATATAAAGTAGATAAACAAGGAACCACTGTGATGAAAGCAACAGAAGGTTTACGATATACTTGTCCACATGGATGCTCTTAAAACGATGAAAACACGCTGATGACACTCTAATGGTGTATTTAGTGAAGCCACTGCAATAAAAACAAAGCATAGACCCAAGTCCAAAGTTACACATGTGGAAAGCGACGATCACGGGCGCTGAGATCATTAAGCCAAAGAGCAGAAATAAAATATGGTTGCGGGTCGTGCTAATGGCTTGACCGCTATTTTGTAAATTGCGAAAGGAAATGAATTTGATTTAATGTGAGAAGGAAGTACCCTACATATGTACGTTAGGTGAGTAAGAAGGTCGTGAAAAGGGGAAAATGGTGATATATTAATACGTGTGTGTTTGTGTGTCTGTGTGTGTGTTTTGGGGGGGGGTAGAAAGAGAGAGAGAGAGAGAGAGAGAGAGAGAGAGAGTGAGAGAGAGGGTGAGAGAGAGATGGAGAGAGAGAGAAAGAGAGGGAGGGGGGGGGTATTAGTGAAGGAAAGCGATGTCTGATACAGGGAAACAAAAGAGAAGTTTGTGAAATAATTGAGTTAAAAGAGCACGCCAGTGCAGTATACGTTCCTCCTCTTGATACGAGTAGTACTTTGCGCGCCATAGTTTGGGAGTTGAAGAGTGCACTAAAGAGCGGAGTTGTTTTCACAAACGTCTTATGTGTGGATGATTGGTGCATTAATCACACACTTATTGTCTCGCGCCCACCGCTCTGCACAGCTCCATCGATTATTGGATGGGCAAAGGGTCACTCAGAAAGGGGGGGGAAAAGGGGGGGGGGGGTAAAACAGACAATTTAGGGTAAGAAATAATGGCGATAAGTGAGGGAGGAGAGGGGGGCATACACTTCAAAAGACAATTAATGATAAGACATAGGAACGATGGACGGCTGCGTTAAAAAAGAATGGATTGATGATACATAAGTTAAAGATGGGGGTAGCAAAGGAATGGGGAGGGGTGAAAGTCCATTTGGGGAGGGGTGAAAGTCCATTTGGGGTCCATGTCCAGCGAAGACAATGATCATTGGCTGAAGGCGAGCCTCGCGGCCAGGCATCCCGAGCTGGACCGATGATCTGGGCGATAACGACTTATCGCAGGCCCTCATCGTCTGCTCATTACCCCGCCTGCAGTCCCCGGCCTGCCCGCCAGCACTACATAAGTCCGGGGTGACGCACTTCGGGTCACTCTGCTCCTCCTGCCTGAGATGGACATCTCCCAGTGGTCAAGTGGTCTAGAGGCCCAGCGCTCCGGCCACCGTCCGCCCAACGGGACCTTAACAGATCTGACCAGGCGATTTTTCTCTACCAACCAACAGATCGGTGAGTGGTTTGACCGGCAGTTTTCTCAATTTCTGGCTTGCTTATACTTGGCTCTGCGGCGAGTGAAATTTAATATAATGAAAGCGTTTTATACACGAACAAAGTAAGCCATACCTCAAGGACTTGTCCCATCTTGCTGCACTCTGCCTGGTCTTGTCGAGATCGTTGCATAGTTTGATTAAAAACAAAGCAAAACAAAAACAAAAAACAACCAAGGCCTTTATTATTCATTTACAATAATTCTCCACCTGACCTGAAAATGTTGAGCAGTGCGGTTTTTAAATAAAAATTAGTTTCATTGTAACGCTTGAGATTGCTGCAAAACTATAAAAAAAAATTAAAACAAAAGCAACTAAGCAATACAACATTAAAAAAAAAAGCATTTCAAATATGATGAATGTTTTTTTAGTCCTGCGGCCCGCTTGGTTGGTCATGCAAGCCGATGCACCTGGTTGGGGGTTAAGGTTTCCGCCTGTACTCGTAGGTTTCCGTCTGTACTCGTAGGTTTCCGTCTGTACTCGTAGGTTTCCGTCTGTACTCGTAGGTTTCCGTCTGTACTCGTAGTGAGCGGGGTCGCTCGGGCGGCAGGCAGGTTGGTTAGGGGGATGTGACGGTAGTAAAGACATCGCGATATCAGGCCATGTAGAGAAAGCGAAGACGATGGGTTAGATATCTGTACCGGCAACCAATCACAGCTCTATCCTAGATAAGGAGCCAAACAGCGAACAGAAAAGTAAATGTATACGGGGTGATAAGAAATTACGTCATCTGTTATCGCCGCGTAGGCCGTAAAACCTGTAATGTCGTGTCGCTGATCCTGTCCGGTTGTTCACCACACCTTGTTGGAAAACAAACCTAAAACAACGACGCAATTAACCCTTACATCTTGATAATCATCGTGTCAATCGCAGGGTGTTATGTTGGTTCCTTCAGTTTTTCAGCGTCCCTTACCATTCTGAAAGGCGCTCACAAAAAATAATAAACAAGGATGCTCATCTCATGCTTGCCAGCTGCACGTGCGCTGTTTTCCCTAGCTATTCAACGTGCAATGTCTGCTCACAGTATTTTATTCTTTTATTTTTAGTTGAGTAAAGGGAACGCCGGTACCTTAATCTGTCAGTGAGAGCGGGGATTGAGGGTTCGAATCCCAGGAAATGGCGCCGTCTCTCTATAAGACTATTCGGGGTAGCTCGGCTAGGGGTCAAACTCTCGTCTTGCCGAGTTAAAATATCCCCTCTCCCAATTTTTTTTATTACGCCCAATCTAAGATTTAGAAATTCTGTTTGGAATATAATGTACCTACCTTATATAGCTTAACCATTCATGCACAAAACATTCCATTGAGGGGTGGGGACAAAGGTTAGATAGGGTAACAAAACGTGAAACTGATAGTGACAGAGTGGCTTTGTCTCTTTTATTTGCAGATTGATAATATATAATAAAAACAACAACACGTGAATATAGATTGGTCTCTCACTTGATTTCGTGAATATTGAGATTTTGTTTAAATTTTCCCCATACCAATACTGCAAGGAGTTAGTAAATACGATCATAGTTCTTCAAATTCTCTCTTGAAAAGCCGGAACATGAATGGACACGAGACTCTCCGAGAAGAGATCGCCAGTTTAAAAATGATTGCGTACCGGTACAAAGTCTCTCTTTATGTAAGCAGCATGAGTTTTAGTTTACAAGGGTTCGTCTGAAAAATAAGAGAAAGGCTATTAAAACATCACATAGACAAGGATTTCCTAGTGCCATACACTTTTTACACTTTTGGGTGAACAAATTTATGCGGCGAAATATTTTTAAAACCTCATAAAGCTTTGTTAAAAATTGTAGAAATTCCTTCAGGCTAAGGGAGAAAGGGAGTCAGCGAGAGGCGGATGCTTCAAAGTTCCCTCTACCTGTCCCCTCGGAGTGAGTCTACAGTCTGTTTATCTACTCAGGGTCATAGTGGAGAAGTTAAAAAAAAAAGCAAACCAACAAAAATACGATTTTTTCCACTACACTTATTGTAAGTAAACTACAGTAAATCAGTTTTTCTTCTAAACAGCTTACTGCACCTGGCTATGGTTTCCGGGGAAGGTCTAGCTTCATTTTTTACCGTAACTCAATCAAATAAATGGGTAGTTTCTCAGTCATTTAATTTCCATGCTACTAAATGTATAGCTCAGAAAGGTGTGTTATCTTGTTATCTCAGACAGATAGATAGATAGATAGATAGATAGATAGATAGATAGATAGATAGATAGATAGATAGATAGATAGATAGATAGATAGATAGATAGATAGATAGATAGATAGATAGATAGATAGATAGATAGATAGATAGATAGATAGATAGATAGATAGATAGATGGAAAGATAGCTGAATGAATAGACAAATAGATAAAATGAATACATAAACAGATCGAAAAGAGCGAACAAGAATAAAATTCAATTTGCAAGCGAGAGGTAGAGATAGAAAGAGATATAGATAGAGAGAAAGTCCACGAGATAGAGAGAGTGGAGGATAATGATTTGGAGAGGAATAAAAAGAGATGGAGAGAGCAAAAGAGGCATAAACAAATTTCTTAATGAATTACAGCATTGTTGTACGTTGTACGTGAAATGTTTTAGAAATCGAAGGAAAATAATAATGTTAAGTGATTCAAGAGTATTACTCTCAGTGCTAACACTGGCCTACACGAATCTCGGTCTATGTAAAAGTATATTAAGGGTTGTGGTTATGGTGTGCTCCTTATTGGTTAAGTCTACAGTTTGAACTTTGATACAATACTGCATTGAATTTTTAGTTAAATCTTTATACCGTCTTTTGTTCGAGACCACTGGTCTGTTCTTTTTCAAGTAGAGATAGAAAGTCGCGGTTGGTCGGGCGCTGAGAGCCAGCAAGCGATGAGGGAATAATTTTAGACTCTATGAACGCCTATTTTATCGGGGGTCGTGTCTTAGGGCTTAGATCGAGGAGGGAGAGAGGGCTAGGGGTGGCGCAACCCCACTGTTTAGCGGCCTAGCACGCAGTCTCTTTGAGCGGTGCTGGTTTATCGCACGGTGCGCCGGGCCTGGTCTAGCTAGCTGAGTGCAGCAGCTCAGACAAGCTCTTCAGGCAGCCTGCTTGCCTGGGTCGGTGAACTCACCACAGCTCGCATCTGTTCGCGGATCAATGCCGGGGGCGGGGCCAGGACGGGGGAATCAATCCAGGGGGCGTGGTCTCTCGCCCAGTCAAGCTCCCGGCATGCACTAGCCGGATTGTGTTGCGTAGCCGGCGGAAGTGAGGGTACGGGGAGGCGAATCAACATAGGGAAATTCCAAAGGCAAAAAATTACATGTATTAAAAAAAAAAGGATAGTATTGAAGTAATGTGATTAAAGCCTAGAAAACACAATTACTCGATGGGAACATTTTAAATAAAATGTTTTAAATCGCGTTGGAGAATGCTGAGTTTGATGTTTAAGCTGTGTATGAAAGTATTAAATTAGGGCCTATGCGACTTCCCTTCACTATAATCAGCCTAATCAAGAACAGAACTTATCTTTGGGTTTTAGATGTATCACACAAAAAGGATATGTGTAGGGATAAACTCGATTCAACTAGAGGGCAAACATTTTTATTTTCTCATCAATCATAATTAAGTGATGTAACTATTATTAATTCCTATTTTAATTTTCCTTTGAACCGAGCAGATTTCAAAAGCGTTTTGACTTGGGTAAAAAACGGAGCAGATGATAGTATTACGTCCATGAGTTGTTTTGTTTGTTTCTTACTCAGGGAAAGGGCGCGGGGAATTGTATCTCATTTCCCTTGCTAATTTGGTTTGTGCGGCCAGCTTTGTTTATGATGTTCACGTGTGTAGATTGGTCGCCAGCGAAGCGTTCAGCCGTGTCAACCTGGCTGCCCGCTTGTGGGCCATGACACAGCGCGGAGAAAGAAACCGACAGTGAGACAGATTGGACTCCAAACAAAATATTAATATAACACAAAACAAGGAAAGCGTTTTTCAGATTAGCGAATGAAAACAGGATGGACGATTTAAAATGTTAATACTAAGTCCGGAGCAAATGGTTTGGCTGAGAATGCGCATTAAAATACCGTTTACGTATAGAATGAATAAATTATGCGGCAAACTTTGCATTTTGATAAACTGCAACAATACATAACGACCTCAAAACTAGTGTTAATTCTCTCCTCCCTCCCTCTCTCCCTCTCTCTTTTTTTTCTCTGTTTCTTTCTCCCTCTGCATCTCTCATCGCCTATCGCTCTCCCTCTTTCTCTATTTATTTGTTTCTGCATTATCAATGCTCTTTATCTTGCTTTGTTTATCCTTTTCCTGTCTTGCTGCCTCTGCGTCCGACCTTACGGCGTATCCCCCCGTGTAACGCTACGGTCGCTACCTGGGCGAGGCCTAAGAACAAAGGCTGCCTGATGAAGCCGCCGCCTGACACTTGAATGATCAGGCCTGGAGATTGAGATGCTATCTCCGCCGTGTGAGGACAGGCCCTGTGGCCTCACTTCGCAATGGCTGTCTAATTCCCCGGGCTCTTTCAACCTTACTTTGCTCCAGGTTTATGTCACCCAGGCCTCCATCTTGTCTAGAAGTTAATGCCTCCCACCCCTGTCTCTTTGTACACCCATTACTACACCCTATTCATCATCTGTTTTGCGGCTTCTTAGTCCCTTTCTACACAGCCAAGTACAAGTACTGATGTTTGAATCTTATGTCTTTTCCCGGCTATTTTCCCCACCCACACACACTCTCTCCTCTGTATATCTATCTATCTATCTGTCTATCTATCTATCTATCTATCTATCTATCTATCTATCTATCTATCTATCTATCTATCTATCTATCTATCTATCTATCTATCTATCTATCTATCTATCTATCTATCTATCTATCTACCTATCTATCTATCTATCTTTCTACCTACGTACCTACTTATCTGTCTATCTATCTATCCATCTCTACCATACTGTTACACATCTATTGACAATCACAAATCAGAGCCCCAGGTGTATGTTCCGGTGTACCCAAAGAGTTTATTAGCAGAACTCTGTGTGTGAACCACAGTATCTTAATCCCGCATCACTATCCCAAGGGATGCCCCCCCCCCCCCCAACTTCAGAGCTTATGCCCAGGTAACGGGGACTTGCCCAAATCCCTACCTGCCTCGGGGTAAGGCGGGGACACCTTTTGTCGTTTCCCACGATTTTCTATTCTTGATGTCCTGACTAGATTAGGCAGTACGCTGTACCCTGAGCATCCTCAATACTTCTTATACACATACTTTGTCAGACTAGTATTACGCTCTGTTAAGATCGTAGTAAAAACAACAACATTGATTCAGTTAAAGTTATACATGTAATTAACATAGACTTTGTTTAAAGTTACATTTACTCACACAAGTCATGGCCTAATTGATCATGAGATTTTAAGCCTTTTTAAAACCTTTCATATAACTCTATGTGTCTACCTCTCCCTCCTTACTTATTCTCTCTCTCTCTCTCTCTCTCTCTCTCTCTCTCTCTCTCACACACACACACATACACACACACACTCTGTCTCTCTGTCTCTTTCCCTTTCCACCCCTTTATGACATCCGTTATATAGAATGTCTTTATGTCTGATACACACCGCTTGGAAGAAAAATGGTACACTGTATTTATACCCATGGGGGTGTGTAAACACTCCCCACTCTCTTGGTTGATCTAACCTCCAGGTACAATTAAAGTGAAACACTCGAGACACAGGCCCTTCAGCACAGCCACGTAGCTTCTGACGGGGCCAGCTAGTTCTGGGGTAGCGCGCACGCTCTTATATCAGACGTCCCGAATTTGTTCCCTGATCATACCATCTGGTCTCCTTCAGGTTGGGTTAGTGTCATTATAATATGACTGGCTGAAATAGAAATTCCTGGCCGTCATAGACGTGAAAGTTTCAGTTTTAATCATTGGACCTGTCGCATTATACAATCCTTCTTGTGAGCTTAGTACATGTACACAGTTAAATAGGAGAGAGAACTTGGTAGCGATCAGAGAGCCATGCCTCGGGTCCCCGCTATATCTGGCCATACACACCCTACGATGACATGCACAAACTGGTGATGAACGGCAATTCCCAGTCTCGCGCCCACTCAGCGTATCGATCTCTTGCCTGCCCGTGAAATATACATGATCAGGGCCAGGGGGGTCCGGCACTCAGATCAGGCCAACCAATCACAGGCTGACCACAGGCGCCCCAGGCCCGGAATAATTAAAGACATCCACAATTACACGAGATTAATGTCAGTCAGGCGTGAGCAGCAATGCACGATTTGCGATGATCACGTCGGCTACAACGGGAGACGTATTCACACCGCTGTGGTAGAACATTTTCTGATGTAGATAGGGATTTGTTACTTGTTCTTGCTTTTAAAGGTTTACCTATCATTGGATAAGTTAGTCTCGACTCGTCTGTGACACTTGGGGAGCTTTCTCGGTTCCGGGTACTCTGCTTGTTCCTTTCATCTGGGTCGGTTCATCATGCGATTTTAGGCGAATAAGATACTGCATCAGCGCGAGCTCTCTACGTAGCACTGTTGGCAGAGTTGTTTTATTTTAATTCAAATGCTTTATGTTAAAAGAAAACACAATCATTGCAGACACTGTTTCTCGTTAGAGCATAATTTAGAGTGAAAGTCCATTTATCGCTTCTGAAAATGTGTCTAGTTTCCAGTTATCTAGACAGATACACTAATCTCTAAAACCTAAACAATCCAATTTTTGCAGGCAATAGTCGGTAATGTGAAAATCATCCATATAACATTTTTTTTTCCTTACACGCTTTTTTCTCTCACGAAGACTACTTCTTTGGTACGATAGCCATTTCCTCTTGCAAAAGTGTTGATGTTATAAATGTGTTACTACACCCACCTGCGTCCTCGTACATTCTTAAAACGGTTTTTACAAGATCTTTCCGTACTCTAAAATCCATTAACTCTGGCCATCTGAGCTAATTATGTGCAACGGTACTTTGTGTTTTCTCCGTAATTTGGCGCATTTTGGAAGACTGTAGGGCTTTTGAACGGGGTTCCTCCATTGAAAACAAAGCTATCTAGGTCGAATTCCACCATGAATTCCACATTCATAGAATTTTTAGATCCCAACAGAATAAAGCAGACTGATGTATTTTATCTGTGTTTTATTTTTTCTCCAAAGATTAGGTTTTGTATTAGGCGAAATGATTCTCTCTAACTAAAAAAAAGCCAATACAAAAAAAAAAGGAACAGCGAACCTCGACTTGCTGTGAGAGAGCGAGAGAGAGAGAGAGAGATTTTATTCATCTCCATTATATGGGTGTTGTGGCAGAGACTTGGGAAGAAATAGGAATATTTCATGTTACCCACTAGAGTAGCGGTGAGAATAGCAATTACATAGATCATTAATTTTAGGAAACCTTCTTTAACTGGTTCTTGCTTACTTCTAAAACAATGCGAAACGGTTTTTCACTCTTTTCTTTTTTTAAACATAAAATAATCCGCGAAATACGGGCATAAAGGGAGCAGGAGTTGGGGTGCAGAATGGAGGTCGACATCGTGTAAGTTTGTGTACATCTATTGTGGTGAGGGTCAAGAAAAGAGCGGGGAGTCAGGGTCCCATTTAGCGCCTATCACCCGTGTCCCCACGGGGTATTGATCAACACGAAGGGAAGAAAGGTGTGAATGGTCCACTGATCTCTCCATCTCGGCACTGGTTTTTGATGTTTCCGAAACAAACAGCTCGCGCATAGCCCTGCTCTGACGATTGTGAATAGAAGTCTAGTTTTCAATTGAAACAACATACAGTGTTATGTATTCTTAAACTGACGCAAATTGTGAAATCAATTCAGTGTTGACAAAGCGCAGAAATTATTTTCCAATTCTTTGACAATCAAACTTGCATGGATCAATACCACAGTAGAATCGGTTGGTGTCCCGCTTTGCCTCAAGAGGACTGGGGGCGTGAAGAGGGAAAATAACCCCTTGAGCTGTGGGGAAAATAAAATAAAAAAAAGTCGCTCTCGATGATGACAAATCCAACATTTCGTTCCCTTGAAAAACTGCACCTTTTTCACCCAGAACTGTCCAAGTTGACGATCAGTGAACCCCAACAGGGCGGGCCATCACGGTGATCAGGACAGAGGGTAAGCAGTCGATAGGGCGACTATCAAGACCCGCTAGGGCTGTCTGTTCGAGTCGCATGATTGATGGGCTCCCGTTAGTTGCACCATGTTGTGACACACGCCCCATCCATCGTCCCGGGGAAAGGGAGAGAGGGAGAGAAATAGAGAGAGAAAGAGAGGGGTCAGACAAACACAGAGAGAGAAGGGGAGAGACAGACAGAGAGAGAGAGAGAGAGAGAGAGAGAGAGAGAGAGAGAGAGAGAAAGATACACATAAACAGAGAGATAGGGAGGTGGAGAGTAAGAGACAGAGAGAGATAGTGAGAGAGGGGGATAGACAAAGAAAGAGAGAGACACACACCGCGGCTCTATGCGCACAGCTTGCTGGGATGGTGAGCCCCCCCCCCCCCTCCCCACCACCTGAAGTGTAGCTACCTGGATCGCTGCCCTGGCTGCCGCTTCAATACCGGCCGGTGGTCGAGGATGGCCGACTGTCCGATCGGTGATCTATGGCTGTGTCATTCATCGCGGGTTGGAGGGACAGTTGGGAGGGTTGCGATAGTTGCGCTCACAGCGTTTCACTCTCTTTTTTTTACCCCGTATGATATGTAGTGAGAGGGGAAGTATGTCTTAAAACCTAGCCAGGGAGGGGGGAGAAGTACGTACATTTATACATTTAAGGCAGTTTTGTGGAGTTGGGGCGACAGCTGACACTTTTAACATAAGCCTTCATAGCTGAAATTATGCGACATCTCAGCCTCTAATCAATTATCTAGAGAACAGACAAAACAACAAACAAGAAAAACAAACAGTAGATAAATCGTATCTGGTTCATTTGACTATCTTTAAGGTTTTTCTATTACTGTACAATCAAAGGCACTGCTACGTCTTTAGTTTTTCTTTCGTGTCTTTTCTGTTTCTCAGACTACCTTAACAGTGTTGCTATAAAGTGAAGTGTTTGCGCTCGTGTGTGTGTGTGTGTTTACTCTGAAACCGCCCTCTTGCTTTTTTTTTTTTGCCTTCTTTTTCTATTTCCAATTGCTCGGCAAGCTTACGTGTATAAATGGGCCAAGCTGTAAATAATTCCCACCGATCCTCTTTGCCTGAGTGTATTAGGGCCGCGCGGACGCCGGTTGAGTCCGTCAATTAACCCAGAACGGCTTGAATGGCCTCGCCTCCCCACACAGCCCAATAACGTCCGCTACAATGCCTCTGCTCAACTTATTCATCGCGAGAAGCCCAAGTCCTCAAGCAGGCCTGCCAGACGAGTCCCCTTCTCATCGCCACATTTATTTTCCCCCGTCCCAGGGCTCTCGAATCAAACATGAAAGGTGCGCCCGTTCACCCCTGGGTTAGACTTTGCATGGCTGCACAACCACAAAAACATAAAATTAACGCCTTTTCTTCCCCAATTTGATTGGCTCACATTCTGCTCTGAGGCGCCCACTCCTGGCTGCCGGCGTAGTCAGGTGCCCTCGGCTGGCCGCCATTAATAAAGCTGGGTCTGTGGGTCGATAGCTGCCTTCCAGTCCTGCACCCGCTCTGCCAGCATATGGCCCGTACAGGGGGAGCCAGGCAGATCGCCGGCTAGTGTTGATCTGACGCGACCAGGTGTGCGGGTTAAACACAGAGTTCTACAATTAATAGACCTCTGTGGGGTTAAACCTCCGGAAAATCTTGTCTTAATGCAAGAGAGAGATAAATAGATAGATAGATAGATAGATAATGAGAGAGAGAGAGAGAGAGATAGAGTGGATGTTGAGAGATAGAGGGAGGCAAGTGTTGGTCTGGGGCGACCAGGTGGGCAGGGTTAAAACTTGCGGAAACTCTTGTCTTAAGACACGAGAGATATAGAAAGACAGATAGAGACATAGAGAGACAGGGAGAAAGACAAATAAGAGACAGAGACAGAGAGGGAGGGAAAGAGAGAAAGAGAGATAGAGTGAATGTTTGAAAGAGGTAGAAGGAAAGGCGAGCGATTTGAAATATGGTCATCCCATTATTCAAATCCATTCATTCTTTGCAAACGTTTAGTGGCCGTTTGGTCTTGATGGTCATAACGTGAGGACTTCATGACAAATGTTATGTAGCATAGCAGAGCAGCACAGCAGTCAATTTTGTTCTTTGTAATGTGTTATGTGTACAAAAATCTAAACCAATCAACTTTTTGCTTTATGTTATATTGAACATGTCCCTTTCTCCAGCATTTTGTCTTTACTAGTCTATCAGTCTGTCTTTCTGGACCTTCCTCTCTTTATCTACGTCTCTTTTTTTATGTGTCTATCCTCCTGTTAAGAGAGAAAGAGAGATAGAGTGAATGTTTGAAAGAGGTAGAAGGAAAGGCGAGCGATTTGAAATATGGTCATCCCATTATTCAAATCCATTCATTCTTTGCAAACGTTTAGTGGCCGTTTGGTCTTGATGGTCATAACGTGAGGACTTCATGACAAATGTTATGTAGCATAGCAGAGCAGCACAGGGTTACGTATTTATATCGTGACATTGTGCTAACCCAACCAATCAAAACATAATGTTATGTAGCATAGCAGAGCAGCACAGCAGTCAATTTTGTTCTTTGTAATGTGTTATGTGTACAAAAATCTAAACCAATCAACTTTTTGCTTTATGTTATATTGAACATGTCCCTTTCTCCAGCATTTTGTCTTTACTAGTCTATCAGTCTGTCTTTCTGGACCTTCCTCTCTTTATCTACGTCTCTTTTTTTATGTGTCTATCCTCCTGTTATTTTCTCTGCTCTCTCTCTCTCTCTCTCTCTCTCTCTCTCTCTCTCTCTCTCTCTCTCTCTCTCTCTCTAGTGTTCATTTTTTTTTCTTCACCCCTCCATGTTTTGTTCTATATTTAAACATTCACACAATAGAAACTAGCAAACACAATATAAGCTCTCACTGTGTGCAGAGTTTAAACGTAGCGCCGTGATCTTGAAAACAGTTGAACGACGCGCATTCTTTGCAAAGTTTCAATATACTCTCAACTGACAAAAAATAACGTATGGAAATTGGTTTGCAGGGTGACAAAGGAGAGAGCGCAAAGAGCAGTACTGTGGCGGCTCCCAAAGGATAAGGTCAGAGCGGCCGATGAAAAGGCACCCGCTATAATATTCGCATTATGGCGCCCCCGTCTAACATGACTTTATTTTTACAAATTTATACCCCCCCCCTCTCCTGCTTCCTCTCAGAGGCACAGTACACAGTACAGCCTGTGTTGGAGAGTGCGAGATCGGGGGACGGAAATGTTGCCTAGGTAGCCTTCACCTCACAGCATTGGCCCTAACTATAGTAGACGTTTTGGCAGGTTGGCAAACGTCGAAAAGCTTTTGTACCTTAGAAGACGTTTTGGGAAATTGGCAAACGTCGAAAAGCTTTTGTTCCTGCCCCCAACTCTGCTGGATTTCCGCGTCAAAGTTGGCCATGGGCGATGACAGACTGTCTCCAACGGTAAAACAGTTAAAAAGGATGTGAACAATGAGGGTTGATGAGTTCCTGAAGCTCTAGAGTCAGTCTGACTTGGAGGCTCTCTTTCCCCAAGCTAGCTCTAGATCCAGTCTGACTTGGAGGCTCTCTTCCCCCAAGCTAGCTCTAGATCCAGCCAACTTGGAGGCTCTCTTTCCCTAAGCTAGCTCTAGATCCAGTCTGACTTGGAGGCTCTCTTCCCCCAAGCTAGCTCTAGATCCAGTCTGTCTTGGAGGCTCTCTTTCCCCAAGCTAGCTCTAGATCCAGCCAACTTGGAGGCTCTCTTTCCCAAGCTAGCTCTAGATCCAGCCAACTTGGAGGCTCTCTTTCCC
>RQTK01000359.1:171479-197310 GCA_003991915.1 Elysia chlorotica | reverse complement strand
CAACTTGGAGGCTCTCTTTCCCAAGCTAGCTCTAGATCCAGCCAACTTGGAGGCTCTCTTTCCCCAAGCTAGCTCTATATCCAGCCTGACTTGGAGGCTCTCTTTCCCTAAGCTAGCTATAGATCCAGCCAACTTGGAGGCTCTCTTCCCCCAAGCTAGCTCTAGATCCAGCCTGACTTGGAGGCTCTCTTCCCCCAAGCTAGCTCTAGATCCAGCCAACTTGGAGGCTCTCTTTCCCAAGCTAGCTCTAGATCCAGTCTAACTTTGGGGCTCTCTTTCCCCAAGCTAGCTCTCGAGTCAGTCTGAATTGGAGACTCTCTTTCCCCAAACTAGCTTTAGATCCAGCCTCACTTGGAGACTCTCTTTCCCCAAGCTAGCTCTATATCCAGTCTGACTTGGAGACTCTCTTTCCCAAGCTACGCTTTCCAGTCTCTCGGGTGAGATTTGCGTCGCCTTTTTTGCGCCGGTTGTGAAAATAGTTGACACTGGATCTCGGAGCTATGAGCGTGTCTTGGGGGTTAGGCCCCTATTGGAGAGAACTGCCTCTGTACTTGCCAAATTAGAATATTTTAAGATCATTTGAAAGGCCCACCAGCAAACTGGACATTGCCGTTGGACAGTGCCATTACGGAAACTCTCTCTCGGGTGTTTCAACTAAGCCTACTTGATGCTGAATGTTAAACAGTTTTATAAATGGATGTGGGCTTTACAAAATTACTCATATATTCTTGTCATTGATATGCTTTTGCGAAAATAGTTTGGAATATGATATCGTTGTCCTGGTTGTGAAATTTGTAATAAGATATTTTGGGTCCGGTTAGTTAACATTTTTTTGTTAAATAGTTGTATTTCTTAAATGGAACTAATGATATGGCAAACGAATTGCTAACTTGTGAAAACGCTGACTAACGAGATGTTGATGACAGCAGTGCTAAAAATGTCGCCTTTCATTATTGGTTGCTTTGCAAAATTCACAAGACTCCTTGAAAACAGCTAGTCACAAAGAAAAGTTCATAACCCATTCAGCTGATACAGTTTAAATAGAATGCCTTGTCATAAAAAATCATGTTATCTTTAAACTTTGAAGACTTGCTTGTGTTCAATGTTGAAAGGACTCCCATAGCTTTCACCTTTAAAGGGGGGTTATCGTTTCGCGTCAGACGATGAATTTTATCATAAGACTTCACAATTGGTAAGTTTATTTTTATTTCTATTCAGCATTAGTTCCTTTTCTGGGCGACTCTTTCTATCTGTTCATTTTCACTTTAGTTTGCCTTTCAAATGGAAAGGTTGATTGGGTTCTTGTCCAAACAATGGCGTCGATCAATGGTCTCGCTCTGTTTGTCGTTGTTTGTCGCCATGTCTTTCTCTCTGTACAGCCACAGACACACGGGGCGGGCGGGGAGAATCGCAGCAAAGGAGATTTTCCTTGAACGTGTTTAGTAGAAACATCTATGTTCACCACAGAGTTCAGAACTGGTGTATTGTCTAGGACAGTCACAGGAAATGCGGATAACGGCTTTTAATTGCCTGCACAAAGCTGATTGGTTGTTTTCGTAAAGATAACTCTGAGATATCCCACCCGTAGCATTGAGTTGTGAAGGCAGGAGAAAATACACATTGGTGCAAGTTATCTCTCATTTTATGGAAACTAATACCTGACTTCAAGTGTCATAGATTTAGCTGGAGTTTACTCATTTCATTGTTTTAAATCTGTTTATTTTGTTTAGCAAAACAAATGTACACATTGTTAGCTCAATGCCCAGCAGCTAGCCCCATGAAGATCGAGTTTTTGAGAGCGTAGCGGTCCAAATGTCCTCATAGCCTGTTCGCGCTTCGAGATTTGCGACCTCGTACCTGTTTTATCTCAATTATGTTTTTTCACATAATCATCTTCGGTAGTTGCTATTTTGAATGCTTTCTTGATCTTTCTAAAGTAATGTTAATACCGTGTAGTGAAAAGCTGAATCGTTTTATGAGAAAATGTTTCTGCTTTCAACTGCAGAAGACATTGAATGATTCGCCAATTTGACACAGTTTGATAAAGAAGGAGAAAAAAATGGGTTTTTTTCCTTTCTGCGTGTCTGAGGGCTTGTGTATGGTGAAAGATCGTAGACTCTGGGTTAGCGTGTATCACTTCAGCCCCTACTTGTGAGGCTTGCAAGCTTTCATTCCGCTTTTCTTCATTTGTAACAATAGTTTATTCTACCCGCGATCCCTGAAAGCTTTTTCACAACGCGCCAGTGTTTATTTATAAAAGGTCCATCCATAGAGCCGCCCGTCACGGATCGCTGGCGCTCGTTCCGATCTGGTTCCGATCTCGTTACACGGCCACATGACAGAGATCGGCTCGGTTCGTCTAGTTTGGTTTGCTGATTTCTGCAGCTGCTAATATCGTGGACGGGTTCCAAGATTAACGTCTCATGATTGTACGTGATGCCACACAGAGAAAATGCGGAGGTACCAGGACTCAGGTCCCGGTTGGTCATGTTATACTGACACTGATCCAGCAAGGAGGGGACGAAATTTGACTAACAAATTTAGCCGATCGTTAGATCAAACCCTGTACCTTCCGATTGGCAGCCCAACGCTCTACCATTTGCGCTAGGTCGCCCCCTCGTTCCAATCGCCTCAAGCCCTTTCCAATAGGATACATTTCAGCCGCCGCCTCTTTGGTTGTAAATGGCCTACCTCTATGCATTGATAGTTAGTAGTTCAGAAGTAAGATGGGTCATTTACAGCGGAGCTGGCGTCTTGCAGGCCGCCTTATCTTGCACAGGCTCAGTTAGTTTTCATGCGACTTTTTCCAGTTTGTTCAACCATTCGTTACAGGCGTTCATTGTCAAAGTTCCGAGCGTATTTCGATATTTTAGCAATCTGTAGTTCGTTGTACGTCACATAGAATCATCTACACTCAAATCTATAGCAGGTGGAATCAAGATGGGGTCTATGAGTTGTCTAAATAACAAAGCCAATGGGGTTTCAATTCAATCTGTTATCAGAATGGACGGTTCTTACAAAATACTTTTTTAGTAAAATATCTCTTTATCGACTGCTCCCCCTTCCAATTCTGGAGCTCTGTGTTACTGGCTGCGCCCCCCCCCCCCCTCCCCTCCTCCTCTCATCCCCGAGACCAATGAATGATTATGTTATTTGTTCTCAATTCAGCTCGCCAACTGTGTCTGTGTTAACAGACGAGTCCATTAATTGTTTGGCAACACCAGCGGAATAAACGATTCTTTTCACCCCTCATTATTTGTAAATGATTCTATAAGCTCCATCGCTAAACAGCCAAGGATACTCCAGTAAAATATAAAAATAAACGCCTTGTTTGTGGGAACATGGTAGTCACTTCACTACTACTCATGTTTGGGCGACTGCTTTCTAATCAGAAAGTTGCGGGTTCGATCCCGGATAAGACCATATATGTTTTATACCCCCCCCCCCCCTTGGACCAGTGACAGTATAATAGATCGCATGCCTCTCTGTGACATCCGTGCGCCGGATAAAATCCTCCCTGAGAAAACACGAGATGTTCTACTAAAAATGAGTTCGTTTTTTTCTGATAAAAGACTTAGTTTCAACTAAATGTTGAAGAACGTATTGAACGTGATTCCACCAGTGTTATCTTCAATAGTTAAAGATTACGATACTTATAAACACCTGAGCTTCTACAAAGGACTGCGCTTACTGCCCTTCATAACTCAGGAACCAGGGGGAGTAACATTGATGTTTTACTCACCACGAAAACATAATCCTCAGCAAACCTTCGATATCGTCAACAGTAAATTTCAAAATGCAAACTCTCGCCATTTCCCTTCCTCTCTCTCTCATTACTTTCTCAAATGCCATTACATGTAACACCAACTAATTAAAGGGGCAAGTGTCGCTCCCTCCAACCCTTTTTCCTTTCACTTCTATTTCTTCTTAATCAAGCCGAGGTGGGGGAGGGGGGTGATATTGAGAGAACAAGAGTCGGTGTAAAGGTGGGCTTTTCCTCTAATTAAGCTATTTTTAAATTCCGACTGTGCAGTTTTCGGACAGCAGACTGATAAACACCGTGATCAGCCCAGCAGTTTCTAACTCCGCACGCGAAGTATCGTGCCGCGGTCTCACTCCAGTCAGGGCCCCGTCTCCGCGTGGCCCATCAGCCACAGCGATCCCCTGAATAGTTGATGATGCAGGTCTTGATTGGGACGCCAAATAAAGCGTAAGGTGGGCTGGGCCCGCTTATTTTTTCATGGCTTCGAGGCACTTCCTTTCTTAAAAGTTTTCATTCTATTCTTTTTTTTCTTCCTTGCTTGAATTTCGATGTTCTCATGCGCTGAAGATTCGATTTTTTTTCGCATAACAATGAACACTTCATAGACTTCATATATTTTGTATCGTGCCACGTATCATCAACATTTTGCTTAGAAGTTTTTATGCAATTCATTATTTATTACTTTAGGTTTTTATTTTTCATATTGGCTCTTAGTGTTTTTTCGTTAAATTACTTGCGTCGCAAAATATACAAAACTTAAATTAAAATTTAAATTGCTGCACATAAAAAAGTAGTTGAAAAAATGATTGCTCTTCGCAGACTTAGAAGCGTCGACGTATAGATATCTCGGCACGTAATCGCCTTCAAAGAGATAATGGCGCGCACCAATATGTCACTGCGCTCACTTCCCCTAATGAATCCCCGGCTCCTGTCGTCACCTGCTTCCCCTTATATAGCCTATAGATCATGTTCTGTGTGGACGGAGGTATAATAACATAGAATCAGGCAACTCTAAGACAGCTCCGATAACCGATGCAATTCAACAGAAGTGTGCGATCTGTGTAGCGCTGCACAAACATCTGCTTTTCGGGAATTGTCACATTGCATTACCGGTGGGGGACTGAGTACACATCCAATTACAGTAAAAACGACAAACCCAAGCATCCAATAGACCCTTACCCAAACGTTTGCGCTAGCTTTGCTACCTCTCTCTGTTTTCTGCATGGGTGGACACATTTAAAGACTTCGTATACTTGTGTTCGAAATAATGACCCCCTCCATTTCTCTCCCCATCCCATTTGATCGAGTTAACACTAAAATTCTATTTCTATTTTGCTCTGGTTGTGCGTGAGTGCGATATCGGCTGAGCCCCAGCGGGGTGCTCTGGGCTATCGACATGAAGGTTGGGGGTGGATGGGGGTGGATGCAGACAGGGGTAGGGTGGAGGCACTCAAAGAGAGGGTGAAGGGTTGGGGGGGGGGCACAAAAGAGGGGGGGGAGGGGGTGGGGGGGGGGGGTTGATAGAAAGGTTAGGACTAGGGAAGGGAAGGGGATTCTGAAAGAGAGTGGGGTTGGGCTGGTAGCGCACTGACAGAGAGGGTGAGGGGTTGGAGGTCGCCAGGCCTGGCTAGCCCCGAGTCACCCCGTGCCCCATGGATGGATGTGTGCGCGGGCCCGTCCCGCTTCGCTCTGCTGGGTCTGAGATCTGCGCGTCTCTCTCTCTCTCTCTCTCTCTCTCTCTCTCTCTCTCTCTCTCTCTCTCTCTCTCTCTCTCTCTCTATCTATCTCTCTATCTCTCTCTCTCTCTCTCTCTCTCTCTCTCTCTCTCTCTCAATATCTCTCTCTATCCATCTATCTATTTCTCCCTTCTCTCTCTGCCTTTCTCTCTCTCCCTCCCTCCCTCTCTCTCTATTTCTCCCTTCTCTCTCTACATCTCTCCCCCTCTCTCTCCCTCACTCTATATATTTCCCTTTTCTCTGTCTGTCTCTCTCTCCCTTTTTTCTCTCTCTTTTCTCTCTCCACCTCTACCTGTCGCTCCTCTTTATCTATGTCCGTCTCCCCCATCCCCTCTCTCTCTTTCTTTCCCTGTCTTCATACTTCTCTTTTTATTTCTCTCTGTTTTATGCATCTCTATTTTCTATTTCTTCACACCGTCTATTCTTTTTCCTCAGGCTGCCTCTCTCTCTCTGTCTCTCCCCTTCCCCCTCTCCCCACCAATCCGCACTCCTCCCCTCTCTCGCCTCCCGCGCTCCCCTCTCGTCACCTGATGGGCGACTGAGGCAACCCGAGCTGTGAAGCAGACCTACCTATGGAGTTCGGTGTGCTATGATTACCTAAAGCAGACACTGTTCTGTCACAGAATCCCGCGACACGCTTCTAACCCAGCCGATCAAAACACAAATTATAGCTCTGCCACAATTGGCCTATTTTAAAAAGAAGAAACTTCTATCCAAGATAAACGACTTCATCCAGTCGACATCAGTTATATAATCGTGTGTGGATTGTGGCATCGTGTTGTGTCAGATAAATAACATGGCGGCCGATGTTGGCGCATCACTGCGAGATGGATGCCCCGGTATGTTAATGTCGCCTGCTGTCATTTCGCCTTTCGGATACTTTCTATATTTGAACACACCTGCACGAAATTAAAGTCATGTAAATCATTGTCATAACGCCAGTATCGGTTGAAAGGAACATTTAATCCCGAGATAAACCACAATAGTCGTTTATAATATTTTGTTAGTTAATTTTTGCGTTCATAAAACGTAGGCCTAATAAGATGTTTTATATTCATGTAAAATAGTTTTAAATGATAATATTTATGCTCATGTATCGATTTATTTGTCTCGTTTCAGATGGAAACAACATGGTGGATCAGCAGAGTAGATCTCTAAAAATAGCACAGGACTCAATGGAGCTTTTGTCAATTTTATTTGATTTCTGACGTCCTTAAACTCCAAATTCATTTTGCCCTGACTTTAGAAAGTGAACAATATCTCCACCAAAGGTATGTGCAGATACACATTTTTGTGAATAAATTTATTTAACTGTGTTGTGTTGGGAATTTTCAAGAACGACAGTACACTATATGAATGAAAAAAGGCCTTTCAACGTCATATTTATAAATATCTCCGTAGAAAAGCTTCTGATATTTCCAATTGTTTCATTTTTTGTCAAGCCAAAAACAAAAACAAAAATATCTGAATTATATTAGATTTAATTCACTGTAAGGAAATTTATCAAGGCACTCCTAGAGTTGTAATTAGAAAAAAAAACAAAACACGACATAACCAACAAAAAATATGACCGTGGTTGCCGATCTCTATACCTTATTTCCTGTACCTAGTCAACCAAAAAAAAAAAAAAAAAAAAAAGAATAATTTATAAACCTCTACACATAGCCGTAAACTACATGTACACATTCTTCTAATTCGATTTTAACAATTTTCACCTCTGAAATTTTTCAAAAACTAGATCTATAACTCTGGCACTGTTTTCAAAATATTATATTTTATATATGATGCGATTAAGATTTTTTTAAAACCATAAGCAAAGACACGACAGATGAATTTGGATAGATGAAGAAGCAAGCATAGATTTGAAAGACTTCGCCGTGTAAAATAGGGCCTTCCCGTTTCTAAAAATGAGATTCATCCACCAAGGCTTCAAGAATAACTAAGACTTCAGAAATACCACGCACATTCGGTAGATTTGTGTATGTAATAATAATATTTGTTTATTTTTTAATCTATTTGATTTAATTAAATTGTATTTTATTTTATTTTTTGTGTTCGTCTAATTGTTTCTGATCCTATATTCATTTTATTAATTTATCGAATTTTTAAAAATCACTTACTGACTGTTTTTACCTAGTTATGTATAGCAGTGTTTTTTTTTCCAAATCCATGCCTTTGAAAACAAAACAGTAAAAAACAAAAACAAACATTAGGTTTAAATTCAGATTCAAATAGATGGAGGTGATGAGAAACGAGTAATTTTAATTTTTCAATGAAAGACGTAATGTTTTTTTTTAAACAATTTTATTGGAATAATAACGATAACATTTTCAGGTCATTTTTCTTAGTTCAACATGAACAAAAAATTGTGCATTGCCATACTGTGCAAATAACTTGAATTTCCTTTATGGCGATATCTATAAATAATTGTATGTGTTTCCAGTGCATTTTCTCTTTCCTTCTTGTTCCTTGGTTTCGGCTAAGCATGGTGTCCCGCAGGAATCTTATCATTTTGAATTAGAAAAACAAACATTCGGGTTTTAGTAGAATTTGAACGTCCCACACTATTTTGACCCTCTCGGTTTTTTTTTTTCGCCTTTAAACTGCGCAAACTAGTTGATCTGAAATGGACTCACATAAGATGGGCAAAGCTACTACACGCGCCAAACGTAATGCCAGTTAAAGTGTTTAATAAAACACAATTTGCAATAAAACTGTCCAAGTATTTTAAAAATATGGAAAAGTTATCTAGTAATAAATTTATGTCATTTCAATTTTTGCTCAGTAAACTTCTTAGACACCAACAATAGAATTTATCAACTTTTTGTTTTGTTTTTGCAAGGACACATCAACGAGCACCAAAAAAATATTTTACAAAATGAATAATTAGAACATGATGAAATAAATCTATGTCCAACCTTTTTCTTTTTGAAGGAAAACACAACAACGTACGCATAATAATTCGCTGACATTTACTTCTATCACTGCGTGCAAACATTTAAAATCTGATCAAACAACAGCAAAAAAAGTTTATTGGTCCAAACTATTAAAGTTATTTTATTATTTTTCGTAGAGCATTTATTTTTGCTCTCTGATAATTTTGCCCCTGATTCGGAGATGCAATGTGCTGACATTGTCCATCCGTACCATAGCATTCTTTCAACACAGGCTAGGTAGTGGGCCTACCTTAAAAAAGCCCCAAGAAATGATGTAATTTAGATCACCTTTTTGCGGTTCTGTTAAATTTCTCTTTTTTTTTTTTTTTTTTCAAATCTGCTTCCTCATAAAGCAGGCACATTAGTTTTTCTTTTGGGACAGACAATGGGCGTGAAACGTCACCGTAGAAAAGACTATGTTCAAAGCGGTGAAGCAATGGCAGCTCAATACAGTAGGGATAGGTGAAGAAAATGAAACAAGTTGAGAACTCTAAAAGTACACAATAATTCGACAAAACCTGGACTAGGTGATATTGTTAAGACAAATATGTCATCTAGATGTCAGCTTTAAGAAGTGTTTAAAACATGAAAAAAATATATGCAAAATTCTAGGCCCTATAAGAATTCTGAAGATATGTTTGGCTTCTTTAAGGCTCGCCTATACTTTTTAAGGCAAACTGCATTCGGTTCAGCTTTGAACTTATAATTTTTTTAATGAAACATTCATTTACGTCTGTATTTTATATATGTAAATTTTAATTTCAAAATAATGAAAAAAAACGTTTGAAGATCATGACATACGCGCACAAAGAGTACGTATCAAGGTAACTCTGAATTACAACTTGGGGCAAAATGATGACACCCTAAGAAGCTCAAGAAAAAATACTCCCAGTACCAATTTAATGCAAATGGGGTCATTGAAATGGGACGGATCTCGCTCTTTTTGTGAGTGGAGAAAATTGCAATGAGTCGGTTTATGGGTCAGGTGTAGTTGGTCTCCGAGGCATATCCGCCCCTTACAAATCTGGCCGGCCTATCCCCGAGTTGTCAACTCTGGTGGGTTCGCTCGGCCATTTCACCAAAATACGAACAGAGAATAGAGCGAAAAAGATAAAGAAAAAGTTTGGACATAGTCTCCCTCTTTCTCACACACCTCGCTATTGGCTGTCTGAGTATTCACTTCGACCGACCGGCAGCAATAGAAAGGCAATGTCTGGCCAAGGGTGTCGAAATCTCAACACGCCTCTATGGCTTAATGGCTCTCCAAATGGGCAAGCTCTGGGCGGGGGGAGGCTAATATAACTGTTGTGGTTAATGCTTTTGTTGTGATGCGTGTGGCTTGAGGACGGGGCTGGCGAGTGGATGGGGTAAGGCTTGGATCGGGCGGGGACAGGGTCGGGGATTGGAGTGTTGGATACCTGACCTCAGTGGGCGCAGCAGGGAGCTCTGTCCACAGGCGCTCCGCACCACGTAAACTTCGGTACGCCACCGTCCAGGACGGAGGAATAGTCCACAGTAGTAGAGGAATAGTGCATGTCTAACATGAGTCACTGGTGAGTTATGGCCCTGCACAAGCGTTGACGGGTTTCTTTGAAAACAGGGACCCAAAACAGCTCATATGAAATGACTATAAATCATCGATGTTCTTTCTTTTAGTTTAGATTCCGAGCGATTGTTCGTATTGAGCTTAGATCTAGATTAAGATTCTTTGGGTTTGTTTTAAACCTTGTGTTGCTATTGTTATTCATGGTCCAGTAGTCCATTTATTTTTTTTAACATTTTTACGTGCTTTCCATTAAATATTTAAAATGCCAGGAAATTTCACATTTTTTTCAATGAAAATAAGGCGTTGAAAACTCACATAATATCTACTTCAGGATGGTAAACATCATTCCTACCTGTATTCAGAGTACCGTTCAATTGGGCATCATGTGCTGCACAGCAGTATCAGCTTCAAATATTCCTGTTTGAACATTTAAAAAAATCTCCACCCCAACTCGGGCACGGCAAACGTATGACTAGGATATCATGATACTCGTACCCATTTTAGTTGGAGTTTTTTTTAAAGGCATCTAGTCTGTTTTAAAGAGACACCGCGCAAGTCCGATTGGATATTATTAGTTTAGGATAATGCTGTATCAATGTAGACCCAAACAAGATATTTCTGTCCTTGCAAGCTCACAACTGTAATAATATTGATGTCGCAACGGAAATCGTGTATGTATCGTAGAGCCAGCGTTTGGCGTCAGGGGTCGTGCAATGGTGTATTTTGATAAGTTTAGGCAATGTTATGTTTTTGTCAGATAGCGTTTGAAAATTAATTGTTTATGTTCCTTATTTCAAGAACATTCGAAAGGAACCGCACCAGTTCACATTTTACTACACTCTGATCTAATATTTTCATGGAGAGGGAATCGAGGGTTTCTACTACATTGTAGAATTATAAATACGAATTGAAATGTAAACCATAGATTTAGACATTATTTTTCTTTGATTCCATTGTAAAACAGGAAGCTCTGTGATTAAGCTACGCGCAATCCCGCCTTTTCGGAGCTCTCTGTAGAGTTTTAAGGGACTTAGATCATTATAAAGATAAAATGACTTGGCAATTAATATTATCATATTTTATTTAACAAACCACCTCGTATTAGTAGTAGTGCAAGTTTTGTGCAAGTTTCATTTTGTACACCGACAAAAAGGCTCCTTTAAAAGCTATTCTTTTGCCTGTCTTGAAAGTAAATTTTTCCTCCCTCCCTTTATCTCTTTTTTTCTCCCTCCAGCCTCCCCACTGTGATGGGCTATCGCTCAATCTTTCTGTCTATCTCTCGCTCAATATTTATGTCTATCTCTCTCCTTCTTCCATATTCGTAACTCCCTCACATTGCCTTATGTCTTGGTAGATTTGACGCTGCAAAAACTTGTAAGATCTTAAATAATTTATAAATCAAATTTTTTTTCTCAAAACCTTTTTTTAAAAGTTCAGAACGTTTTTTAATCATAGTTTTAAAAAGTTTTGTAGGTTATACCCTCCGTTTTGTAATTTCAGAGGAAACAAATTGATTGTCATTTATTGTTCTGAAGTATAATTACTGACACGGTAGATCTATAAATTATTATATAGACTTGTTTCACCCCCCCCTCTCTCTCTCTCTCTCTCTCTCTCTCTCTCTCTTCCACGGTGTATGATGCAAACAAGGTCCAAATAATAGCGACCAATTCCAACATACTAATTTTTTAAACAATATTTTATCACTTGCATCATACTAACATGCATGGTGATATAATTTATTTTAGACTCCTCTCAAATACAAGGCTACACCTGGAGTGTACGCCCCCCTTAGAGTTCCCGCCTGGGCCTGACTAGGGCGTCTCGCGCATGCGCCCGCGGCGACCTGGGAAGACGTTCGTATCCGACGCCCACGCTCTTCTTCACAAAAAGATACACGGCGGGAATTTAATTATTTCAATTCTTGAACCAGACGTTAGCACACGGGCGTTTCTACAGACTGAATAGTGTGTAATTGCGTGACCTCATTCCCGAAGTGTGTCCATCCTGAGCGAAACGCTGTGTACCTTGGTTTTGGCGAACAGGAAGACTAGGGGTGTAGCTCTGGAATAATATCATCAACTTAAAAAATGCAGACCATTCTCTCTTTTTCCGATTCCCAATATAGCCTTTATCCGTCTTTGCTTCCTTCTCTCTTTCCTTTTCGTCTTTTTTCTGTCTGGGCTCTTCCATATCTTGTCTTCTCATCTCTTTTCTACCCTACACATATTTGTCTTTCCCTCGACATAAGCCTTCATTTCTTGTATTTGAAACAAGTTAGTGGCTATGATTACTTACAGCTTTAAAAAAAGAAAGACAAGCGCTGTTGACTATTTGTAGTTTAATAAAGAAACTGCACTTACAAATATAGCAAACAAGTTACAACGAGCCTAGCTGAAACTGTGTGCCAAACTCACTTGACAGAGAGCAACAGTGAATCTAGGATCTAAACTAAAATTGATGATTGGAAGCTCATGAAAGGTTGAAAAAAAAATTAAAGCCTCAAACTTCGATTATATCGCATGTCTAGGTCTAACTATTCCGCTCATGGTGTCGCTTTTTCAACAGATCAACACGTAAAAAAGTATTGAAAAATACAATACACACACAAACAAATTAGCATCAAAACCATTGAGTTCATTCTATAGCACTGTAGCCTATATGTCTATTCCCCCGCTCTTATAACATTACAGCGACCCGCATCCTTGTGCAATGCTAGGATAGATGCGCCCATCAATAATGTATCGTAATATCATGGGAGCCAGAAAACAGCTTGTCAGAAAAAAAATAATATCATTTTCCAAATTGATCATATGTTTTTTTCTTCTGTTTTATCACTATGGGATGCACATTACGCTCTATGTGTACCATGAAATAAACCGATGAAAAAAGTCTATAATATAATTAGATTGCTTTATGTGGAGGACTTAGATTAATGAAGGACCAGAGGGAATGAGTCTGATTCTCAGAGCCGAATTAATAAGTATTACTAACATTTTGTTACATTATACTGTCAACTAACTCAACAACGGGATGCTAAAATAATATAGACATTTTCTGTTGAAGAAACAAACAGTGCATTTTGTAATTGTTTTATTTAAGTTGCGATTTTCATCTGGAATTTCTATTCTTCAGCAAGTAAGTTGTCTTCCGACCAAGCCACAGATTACATTTTGACTTGAAGAGGTTAATTGCTGTCCTAGTGCAATTTTTTTTTTTTAAATTTTAATAAACTTTCAATGCGAGGTTTGCCGGCTAGATCAGTGTTCCTCCAATGTAAAGTATTGTCCGCCAGATCTGTTACCGCCCAGGCGAAATCTTTTGAAAGGACAGTGGTCAGCCCCAAGTCCGTGGGAAGGTCATCCAGATCTATCACTCCACCACACATACATCTAGGTGGACAGAACGAAGCGTGCCTACCCCTTGCATTTACCATTACAATATAGATCTACCCAAGGCCTGCTTGTGCTGGGGACTGGGTGAATTGCCTCGAGCGAAAATTAGTGCAATCACCTACTTTATCTTTTTGCTAGGCGTGCATTAGTGGTTATCATATCATTGCTGAATGACTAGTCATGTACTGATGTTTCTCGGAATACGCGACTTTCTTAATAATTGGTAATAAAAATAGGTAACAATTTCAAACAAAATTTCCAACATTTTATGATTGTTATACTTAAAATAAAACAAAGCACATTGAAATGTTGCTACCGTGAACGTACTTAGGACATTGCGAATATAGAAGCTGAATCTCCGTAGTCAAATATCACACTATGGATTTATATCTCTCAAACTAAATTGGAAGATTGCAGTTCTTCAGCATAAGTCGGCGTTTGGTACTAAGTTGCCATTTAAGAAAAACCCTCCAGATAATTTAGTTTTTGATATTTTTTTCGGCCTTAAGGAGATGTTTCTCTTCCCTAAATAATTGAGTTATAGAAGAATAACAAAACAAAAAACAAAGTGTCAACATAAAAAAACTTATCCTACAATCTGATATGTAATAAAATGTATGTGTGGAAGAACACAACTGGTCTATTGCGAGACAACATGGTGATCGACGTGTCCATTGCGCTTCCCCTCTACAGTCTTTTCTGGTGTTGACTTTTCCCTCATTCTCCGCCTGAAGTTTTCTTTCCCGGGCAAGCCTGGCGCGAGTCAGTCAGGCAGATGGTGATAACCGAGACTCAGAAGGCACTCGCTAAAATTACTTGCGAGTAAAATGTTTTTCCACATGTGCCCTCAACTCACGCTACCTAGCGCACGTGTTCGGAATAAATCGTTTAAAAAAGTTGGGAGCATCAGTGATGCAAGGCTTCAGCTTCCAGCTCCTAGATCTATCTACCTGCTCGCGGTGCCTCTCCGCCTTTTATCTTCAGCGCTTTTTGCGTTACAAGATCCGTGCAGTCGAGAATGCTTTGACAAAGTTGTTCTTGTGTGTCGAGCACACCGGTTTTTTTTTTTTTTTTATCATTGAGTACTCAGAACACAAGTTTGCTGTTACCGAAAGATTCGTTCTATCCCTCAGTCCGCTCTCCTCTCGATCACCGTCGTACCTCTTAACTCTTTTCATTCCTTTCGCAACTTTTAAATTAGGCTTGGGAAATTTATGAAAAGTTTTGAGGAAGACTCGAGCATGAGGCGCGCAGATGACAGGCCCCAGCGGTTCTTGTGGCTGGGGGGCGGGTTTGGGGCTGGATGCTACAGCAAATGGTGCACGCTAGAGGAACAGTCGGCAAAGCTGCTCTGCTCAAAGGAAACATAAAAGGTAGTTCAAAGTTGCTTTTATCAGGGCTGCTCTTTCTATTTCTATCTAGATGTGCCTCCCTTTTCTTTTTGTTTCTCTTTCTTTCTATCTCTCATATTCCCTATCGATCTTTCTCTCTCTCTCTCACTCTCTCTGTCTCTGTCTCTGTCTGTCTCTCTCTGTCTCTCTCTCTCTCTCTCTCTCTCTCTCTCTGTACCTTCCTCTCTGATCCCCCCTGTCTGTCCCTCCCTCTCTTCCTTTAACTCTCAGTCTGTCTGCCTCTCTCCCCCCTCCCTCCACTCTCTTTCCCCCTCCTCCTACCCCCTCTCTCTATCTCTCTATAATGTCGCCGTCTCCCAAACTCATCGGATCATTACCCTTCTCCAACGTGGTCACCGCTGAACGTAAAACTGCGACTTGTCCCTGTTTAGCGGACGTTTCGCCCCCTGGGAGCCGTGATTTTTCTCTGTATCGGGCTGCTTGCCTCTGCCTTAGAGCACCTTGATAATAATTACGGAGAGCGGAGCAATGACACTGGTGCAGTGTGGGTCCCTTAGAGAGCCGAGCGCGGGACTTGTCCCCGTAGATCTGGAACTAACGACACGCTTCATTGTGATACTAGTGGCGTGCAGCGAACAAGAAGTGCCCCGACCATGCGCCTCCCGCCTCTAACACCGTTTAAATGACATACTTTTTTGTTTCGCTTCAAATCGGTTTTACAATCATAATATAAATTTTAAAGTTTCAGCTTTTTTGCAACAGTAGTAATTTTCTTCTCCGTAACTCATATCGACAGCCTTTAGTGTATTTTACGCGTTTTTACCTTTGTATAACGTCACACCGAGCCCTGTGTTTCGAGAAATGCCTCCTTGTACTGTTTCTAGTTTGATAAAAAAAATAACAACTCGTATATATAAGTCGTCAGAATCAGTTAGAGGTTATGCAACTCACGCAGCAGCCCTCTACACAGAGAGAGTGAGTGAGCAGGGCTAGGCTGCAAGTCGTGAGCAACATTCCTCCAATAGTTTCGGTTTAAAACGAGAACAGTCTGTTTGGAATTGGCAACTCAACCCCATCTTTCAAGATTAGCGTCAGCGTGGGAAAAAAAACAAGAAGTGGTCTAGTTGAGTAAATACCTTCTCAAGATAGGCGAGGGCTAGTCATAAACACACGGTCGCAGGGCGGAGTGACAGAACGAGCAGAAAACACTCACAGTTAGCATCGGGGGATGAATAATGGATAGGACAAGACAAGGAGGATTCTGAGAGAGACTGAGGCACACAGAGACAGAGGCAGACTGAGACAGAGACAGAGGCAGAAAGACAGATACAGAAAATGTGAAATCGAAATGGAGAGACAGAGAGAAAATGGTTAGGGAATGAAAGCTGATTTGGTTGTTGAGAAAAACTTGTAAGGTTCGTGCATTTCTTTCAAAATGTTTTTGTTATCTCAGGTCATATGTGGATTTGGTGAAGAACCAAACAGCACTTGTGAAAGGTGGCAAGGTTGTAAGAAAGCTATAAAGGTTAGGTGAGGGAAACGATGGACAGAAATACGAAATAGAAACTAGAAAAAGACGGCAGAAAAAAGAGTAAGATAAGGATAATTATCAATTTCAAGTTACATTGGTTAAAAAAAAGTGGGGTTGAGGGAGAGGGGGGGGGGGGGAAGGTTACGGTGTTGAGCGAGCAATAGACATATTGAGAGCGTTTGGATGTTTTCTCAGCCGCAGTCGACACGCACGCTGGTTTAGTAAGCGGGAGAGAGGGACGGAGAGAGAGGAAGAGAGAGAGAGGGAGAGAAAGAGAGAGATAGAGAGAGAGAGAGAGAGAGAGAGAGAGAGAGAGAGAGAGAGGGAGAATGAGAGGAGAGAGAGAGGGGAGAGGGAGAGATGGTGCAGAGAGAGAGAGAGAGAGAGAAAGAAGAGAGAGAGAGGAGGGAGAGAGAGAGAGAGAGAAAGAGCATGGGAGAGAGAGAGAGAGAGAGAGAGAGAGAGAGAGAGAGAGAGAGAGAGAGAGAGACTCAGCCAATCAAGGAGCGAGCTGCTTGACCTAACTTTTTCCACGTCTCTCCTCCTGCTTCTTTCTAATTTCCTCGTCACGTTTCCTGGCATTCTTTTTCATATTTTTATTACCCAGATACCCAACCCCCAACGTTTGAAAATAAAGCCATTATATCTGTCTTTTTTATCGCAAAATGTGTGAAGTCTAAAAGAAAACTCTAAATATCCTAATAGATATTCAACATAGTCAAATAATACGATACCCTTTGCTTTGGTTTAGTATTTTCCATTCCAAGCTGTCCGAACTTTAAATGTTCATATCAAATCACATTCAATACATTTATCCCTTCAAAAAGCAGTTGAAAACTGTTGGATAACTTTTTCTAAGCTGCGCGGTAACCACAATGGGATAATACAAAACTTCTGAAATGCTGCAATACCACAGATGCCAAACGTTTATCACATAACGCTTTCTTGGAAACACGACGAGTATTATGAATGCTCACCATAAACAACACGTCTCGGGTTACAACCCTGGCACATGCTTAACCTTTTCATCAACCCTCTCTCTCTCTCTCTCTCTCTCTCTCTCCCTCTCTCTCTCTCTCTCTCTCTCTCTCTCTCTCTCTCTCTCTCTCTCTCTCTCTCTCTCTCTCTCTCTCTCTCTCTCTCTCTCTCTCTTCTTTTTTCTTTCTCATCTTTCTTTTTCTCGCTCTTCATCTCTCTCTTTTTTCTCTTATTCTCCCTTCATATCATTTGCTAATCCCACTAACCCATGCGCCCCCCCCCCCTTTTTAAAAACAAACTCTTACTCATATACTTTTTATTTTTCTTTCTCTTCTTCTTAATTTTGCGCAACTCTTTCCTCCCCCTCCTGTCAATTGTTTCTGTTCTGCTGAAAATTTCTATCGTGCAATATATTAATATCTATTTTATGAAAAAAAAAGTATATAGATCAGGTATTGGGGAAAGATGTTGGGACAAACTATTCATCAAGATAAATGTTAACAGGAGGGTTTTCATTCTGGTCTATGGTTTCATATTTCGTCATAACTGTAAACACATGTGGTGAGCACCCCAAAGACACGGGGCAGTTTGAGTATGTCTCTCTATGCCACTGCACTTAATGCCACAATAAGATAGTTATTTCTCCATATTCGGTATATGCCAAACCTACTGCATGTCTCTATGTCACTGCACTTAATGCCACAATAAGATAGTTATATCTCCATATTCGGCATATGCCCAACCTACTAGAACTGCGTCCTTGGTTTCCAATGACATGAAAATACATCTTTTCAATATGATACATGTATCTCAATAACTGCAAACCCTGGAGATAAGGCAAGTGCTTTTTATGATTAAAAAAAAAAAAACCCAAAAATTTCTAAAGCTTGTAGACATGAACACAGGAGATTTTTCTATAACACAGAGCTGCCAAAGGCAGGATTATCTTGAGAAGGAACTGTTACAGTGAGGTTGTTAAGATGTTCGCCCACTGATGGCTCTTCCAGACACCCTGTCTGACTGTTCCATTCCCAGGCAGCGCGTCTTGTCTGTCTTCCTAGGTTTTAGGTTTTTTGAGCGGCGGCTCCGGGCTCGGCACCTGTAAAAGCCGAGGAATGTTCAGTAACTTCTGCCCTACTATCCACTTGAAGCGTTATTAAGTCTCTTGCAACACGGAGATGCTTATCTAGGTCGTGTGAGGCAGAGAGCTAAGCTGTTTATCCTACTCAATTAGAACAAAGAACTAGTAAAACAGGACCACAAGCCGTGCATTTTCGTGAGTAAACTCGTACATAATATATTGACAAATAAATCTCAGTTAAATAAGGATAAAAATTTACAGTGTGTCTGATTTAGATATAGATATAGGTGATTTTGTGTTTGTGTGCATACGTGGAGAGGGGGGGGGGGGGGGGATACATGGAACTCGTAGGCCTACTGTGTGGACAACCGTCTTCTTACACTTGAGCTTTTTACCTCACCAAGAATATTATGAAAAGGGTTACTGGATGTACGATATCGAGCATAAGGTTCCGATTTAAATAGGTTGTTCTTGTTCTTCCTGACTTCAGCAAAAACATTTGTTGATAAATTAACGTTGAAAATGGGTTCAGCAAATAAGAAACATGTATCTTAGAAACACGATGTGCATGGAAACCGATCAAGTTTTCCAAGACTAACGATTTTTTTGTGTGTGCGCGAAATGTGAACATTGTACAAGTTATTTATAAGTCTGTACTGCATACCTATTATGGACTGTGACAATTCATAGCTAGTAATTTTCATTATTATGTGAAAGTCAAAATAATATGATTTGTTGTGGATAAGATTTGATTCTAAGTGATTTTTCATTGCCGTAATTGTCACCTTCGCCGTCCTCTTCGTCGTCATTTCGACGTCGTCGTCGTTGTTGTTGTTGCTGTTGAATAAGAATATTTTTCATGAAGTTTTGAACAGTTGTTATTTCGCCATGTGTTATAAAATTATTTTGCTACGACAACGAGTTGTGCACACATTCGAAGATTTTTTTCTTTTAAGCGTCTTACCGTAATGCTGTAAATTGTCTGCGTCGCGAAAATAAGATAAAGCAATAGTTCAAACCAGATTTTCTAAATTATTCATAATATAATTTATGTAAATAATTACGGTTGTAGACTTCTACATAAGAGACATGTTAATAACTAGTTGGCTGTATTTAAGTCAAGTTCATGAAATTAAATTTCTTTGTGAAAAACTGATCAGCTCAATTTAAGATGCAATTTATTTTTTATCTCAAGATACCATTACCCCTTTTTCTCTTTTAATCTTGACTCTGAATAACTCATTTCCTGATTAAACTCACACCCTAAGTCAAACTTAATAAATAATGGATTGAGGATTGTAAGATGAGTTTCGTGTCATCCTTTAGTAAATTGCCGAAGCAAAATCAAATAAAATCAAAGTAGTTTTTTTCAGCTGGAAAATATATTCGTAAGAAAGCAAACCGAAGTAACTAGATGGAGAAGCAGTAACGTTACCATATTCTGCCGTATTAAGTTGTGTTTTTTACGGAAAGAGTCGCTTGGACATTATGGATCTAACAGCTCGAGTCGGTGTGTCAGTGTGACAGCCACCCTCTGATGGATTGACCCACTAGCTCCCAACCGACACAGGTTGGTCCGTAACATTCGATGAGGCTACCTACATCTAGACCTAGTGTTCGATGCTTAGAAAGGTCGCTTTCTCTTTGCTCGATCGGTTCGCAGTCCCTACTATAATTATAGTGGGTTGAAGTTATCTTTGTGGACTTGATCACAAAGCATTACGTGTTGAGCGTTAGGTTTTGATTTCACCACATTTTTTGATGATCGAATATTCACCTAATAATACTATCGGTATGATAAAAAAACAACAATAACAGCAACAACAACAACAACAACAACAACAACAACAACAACAACAACAACAACAACAACAACAAAACTAGAAGATGCACGTTCAAAACTGCTTTCCAGTAAAACAAAAACAAAAAACACGACAATAATTTCACCAACGGCATGATGATAATGTAGTGGTACATATTAGTAGCGTGATCATGTGTGTAATCAATCGCACTAATGTATGGCCTGCATGACTTGAAGAGTGATTATAGCAAAATTAATGTTTAAGAAAGACAGCAGGAAAAGCAAAAATATAGAGACCGCGAAATACTCCGATCTAGAGTTTCTTTAGTAATAAATTTGATTTATTACAGTTATTTTAAACAAGCTGGGGTATCCGTTCATACGAACAGGTTGAATACTGTGTAATTGTATGTTAGCCGATTCTTTTGGAAAGGGGAACTTTTAGGCCCCTTGCTATCAGTTAATACATTTTTGCTTCCTCCTTTTTTTATAAAATGAAATTATCTTTTCTTTTCTTTTTTTTTTTTTAATTTCTTGCTTTCTCCCTCTTTCTTTCTTTCTCCTTTTTTCTCTTTTTTATTATTATTATTATTATTATTATTATTATTATTATTATTATTATTATTATTATTATTGTTGTTGTTGTTGTTATTATATTTTTTCCTTCTCTCTCTTTTTTTAAATTTCATACCATCTGCAAAACGGATCGTTGACTGTTGAGGCATAAAAACCATACAGTATTCTGACTAAACAAAACAGATGACAAGCAATTTCTAATGTCAATTTTCTTTGTTGTTATTATTTTTAATTTTGTTTGTTTGTTGTCTGTAGAAATTTCTTCTTATTCTTTTTGTTCTTCTTTTTATTTGTCAACTGAAAGGAGTCAACGAACGGAGTAAAACACGAAATTGAAAAGAAACTGAAATAATTCTTTTTTTTTCTTTCTACACTTTCACTTTTTTGTGTCGGTCCCTGTGTGTGTGAGGATCAGTGGACCTGGCCGGGCGAGAGCGGCGAGAGCGGCTAGAGCGGGCGATGTTTAATGCATGGGTGCGCTGCTCACGCCCTGCCCCGTGTGCTCACCTCCTCCCCCCCTCCCAACCTCTGAACGAACGCGGTGGGTGATTGGTTCGCGCCCAACCGACTGGCAATCATTATTTATTGATCTAGCTATTCTCAGTATCGATCTTTTTACCCTTCTCTTTCTTTCAGATCCCGTTCCACATAGCTTTCTCTTAGATCTTCCGTTTTCCTTTGGTCCTTTATATTTTTTTCCGTCCTCTCTACTCACTCTCACTTCTCTCTCTCTCTGGTTTCTCCAGACGGTAGAGGCGAGCCCCAGCCCAGCCGGCGAGCGAGCCGCGAGAGGGGGGAGAGGGGGGAGGGCTGGACGTGCAGCCAGCTCGCCCATAGATTTATCACGGGGAGCCGCCTTGTAATGAGTCCTCGCCCTGGGATGCTTTGATCAGACAGCCGGAGCTTCGATCTGCCGGGATCTGACCTGGTTCCGTCACGCTCCGCCTGCGCCAGGTCCGAGCACTGGGCGATCTCCGGGACGAGGAGGAGGATAACGATGACGATGATGACGATGCTGGTGATGGCAATGATGGCAATGATGACAATGATGGTTCGTGGACGGGTATGGCGAAACTGATGCATTGTTTGATTTCTTTGTGTCTTTTTTTTTTTTTCAATTTTAAATTCCCTGGTAGTTGTCATGAGAAAGGGAAGGACTGGGATAAGTTATGGACGGGAGGGATAGACTTAGAGTTATTTATTACATGTATAGTTGAGCGTCGAGTTCTGTGGAGAACGACGTGGCCGTTTGCGGGTAAATTATCTGGTGTAGTTTGGATCGGGGAGACTTACTCACGCGGGCAATAGGTACATGTAAGATTCGAATTACTTGTCAGGAAACTTTGAGATAAAAGGCAGTCATATATTTTGATTAAAAAAAAAACACAACATCATTTGGAAATATAAAATAATGTTGGAGTCCTTAATTTTTTAATAATTGTGTAAGTGATAATAATAGAATGTTTGAAACTTGGAGAAATAAGTTTTATGAGAAGCAATGACGACGCTACCCCCAATGCCTGAGCAGGGTGGACATAGAGCAGAGTCTGTGAGGGCTAGACCACAGCAGCCCGGGGGATGGCTACATACTGATATATGTTAACCCTTCCCATTCCAGGCGTCTCTGCTGATTTCCATGTCCCATATTGACAGACTTAAAACAGCTAAACACCAGGGTTTTAATTCATCAGAAAAACTACACAATCAGAATGAGGCGAAGAACTAAAGTTAAATAACGAGTATTACATTAAAAAAAGTTATTTCACTAAGAAATAGTATTATCCATTTAAAAGAATCTTTACGCGTCCGAGCAGATATAACCATCCTTAAATCACTATAGTTTCTCTTAAAACTCTTATATAGAAAGTCATCTTCCAATTAGCTTTATTTCGCTGAATTAGCATGTCTTTTCGTCATAAACTAAGACCATCTGCCAGATCAAACCCAGGTGGGGTTTTGTGTGTGTGTGTGTGTTTCTCATGAATCTATTTGTTGTTGTTTAAACAAAAAATCCGTTCGTGATCGTGCCAGATTTCTCAGGAAAATAAACTGCTGTATATTAAATTGGTGTCCAGGAAACATTTATCTACCCCCGTGCCATTGAAATTCCTATTTCTTTTTTTATTTTTTATTTACCCTTGTGAGATCATATTTTAAAGTTTGATTTAGACAGTTTTCAGTTTGTAAGCAGCAGTGTCGAAAAGCACCCAAATTCTAGGAAACCTTAGCGCCCACTTAACCAAATTCCAGGAAAACTTAGCGCCCACTGAGTGGCAACGTCACGGAGATTATCTAGATCTACTGCAGCAAGTTCTGGATGTGTCACAGGCTGTGTAACACAGGCCTTGATACAGACTTTATCAAAGATTACTTCAACAGACTGTACCACAGACTGTACCACAGACTTAAATACATAATATACCACAGATTATATCACACACTTAATTACACTCTACACCAGAGACTACACCACACATTTAAATACATAATATACCACATACTATACCACAAACTTAAATTATACCACAGATTTAGCTACATACTATTCCAGAGACTGACTACATTCTACACCTCAGACTGCATCAAAGACTGAACCACAGACCATAACCAAAGACTGAACATACTGTACTACAAACTAAATGTATACCAAAAACTGTACCACAGACTAATATACTATAGACTATACCACAGACTATACCACAGACTATTCCACAGATTATACCACAGAATATTCCACAGACTATACCAGAGACTAAACAAAAGACTATACCACAGACTATACCACAGACTATACCACAGACTATATCAGAGACTATACAAAAGACTATACCACAGACTATACCAGAAGACTATAACAAAGACTATACCACAGACTATACCACAGACTATACCACTGACTATACCAAGACTATACCACAGACTATACCACAGACTATACCACTGACTATACCAAAGACTATACCATAGACTATACCAAAGATTATACCACAGACTATACCACGGACTATACCAGAGCCTGTACGACAGACTATACCAGCACCGCGTGAAAACTCCGGCGGGCGGGAGGTGGGGTGGGCGCCGTTCTTGTCTTTGGTTATCTAGCTGTATGATTGTAGCGAAATATCATAAAGCTAGGTTACCAAAGGCAAGACTGGTAGCCAAATTCAACGCCGGATTGTTTTGATGCCAAGACTTTGATTGCTATGAGTTTGTTGTATTTTGACAATTAAAGGATCTTCCTACAATTGTTTGCAGTTCAAATTATTATGCACTATTTTCCTGCTTTGGTGGTCTTACTTTTTTACTTTTTATTCCTAGAAAGTTAATAAACAAATGTCAATTATTTTCTTGATGGGCTCTAAGAAAATACTTTCCCGATGATGCTTTTTCATTGACCAAAGACATATTATTTGGCGATCCCATGTCGCAAGTTTGAAGTGTTTCTGGGATACAAGATATTATGGTATTGTTGAAGTATAATATTATCACTGGAAAGTTGGCCATGTTAAAACTTCTTGTTTGAATTATTACTGCATTTATTCATGGTTTAAAACTTACATAATTGAACTCTCAATTAAATATAAGCTTTAATAAATAACGTGTAGTTACAAAATCAATCTTGGAAGTTATGCTTGGCATCGATGCTGTTGTTCGTGTCAGAGGAGACGTTTTGGTGCATTCTGTACACTGCTCTTCTTGTTTGGCGTCTATGAGACATTTTGGTGTTGTGGAATCTATACTTCTACGATTGTCTAAATAACACATTCACTGTATACCGCTATACGTAGACGTGTGTTAATGTTATTTTTTGTTTTGATTTGAATTCGTGTACTGGATTCACGGTTTTCTACGTTTTGTACCTTTGATTAAGTTGTGGGGATTGAAAGTACTAAAAAGCAAAACAACCAGAAAGATCACCTACATTTAGAAGTTTGTACTTGTCTTTTAATTTGTCAATTAAATTTATGACCCTTCCGTGTCTAATAACTCGTTTAAACAAGACCCTCTTTTAAATAAGGATCTTTAAAAAAGTACAGTTAGCACTTTTGTCATTCTAGTACTAACGTTGCTTTTGTTTATTAACTTGGATATACCCTCAACACGAATAGCAATTTTATTCAGCTTAATTCTCTTAAAACTGATACTCATTAATACAAACTATCTAACTCATATTTTTTTCTAAGAAACACATTTTCAAGAGAAACCTCTTTACCTATTTTTATCTCAGTCTCTGCAGATGCCTGTTTAAATCATTCAAACAACAATAATTAAAATTCGATTGGAATACATAATTTCCATTTTGCAAAATCTATTTTTTCATTATTTTATTTTATTATTCTAACCAAAATAATCATGTAAAGATTCGTTTTATTTCCCGAATCTGAAATGTAATTGATACTCTTAACACTTTTTAAATGAGATTTGCAATTCTTTTGCAAGTACATGTACATGTAACATTTCTTATTTTATTTTGATGTCACTTCAATCTTCATCATATTGAAATATGATCGCAAGGGACTCTATACAAAGTGTGTCTCTTTGTTAAAACATTGTCTTGCAGCATATTGTCCCCCTTGAACTGATGACAATTTGTAAGTAATCATGTTGGCATTTTCATATTTTCAACAGTTCGAAATGTAAAGGAGAGTCTTAAAATTGTACCTTACAGACTTCTTGATTAGTTCCTGATAATACTTGGAGATGGTTGGAGATCCGTTGGTGGAGATTGTTTTGGCTATGCTCTGGTATCCCAGTCTCTGACGTTACATTTAAGTTTACCTGTTTTAGTACCACACACATGCATGAAGATTTACATTAGCTTTTCAGTGCCACCATGGGTGTGCTCTCGATTGTAGTTCACGCTCCACCAAAGATAGGCACACACTTTCTTGACGAAGCAGGCTGCAGGGTTCTCGGTAGAGCTTTGGCGCAGATTTCTGAAATTTTATTTACTCCCTTTTGAATTTTTTTAAATGTCTGATTGTATTGCGAATAATACTCAATTCATTTTGACGAAGCTAACAAAAGGTGTTTTTTTTTACTTTTTAACTATAATTTGATATACAATTATTACATAATAACACTAAGCGGAACGTTCAGGTTGGGGGGGGGGGGGGGGGGTCACGATTCATATCA
>RQTK01000359.1:145896-163396 GCA_003991915.1 Elysia chlorotica | reverse complement strand
ACAATAAATATTAAAGAAAACATGGATTGTACTTGATTATTGGCAATATATTAGATATATATGACTTCTTAGTCAAAACTGCACATTTCAATACAAAAAATGGCTGACCAAAACTGAAAGAGTGAGTAGTTTCCACATTCATACAGCCTGTTGTGGCGCTCCATAGAAATGAGAAAGAACAAAATGAAACAATTTGTTGATGTTTGGTTACATTCTTTTCTTTTACAGATTATTCTTGCTTATGCATCATCTGCACATTTTTCTTATGGTTCTGTCTTTAACAATTACAAAAAGAAGTCGACCTTGCTCCAGTCAAGCAAGTAAAAATGTTCACAACCTCTGGGTAAAAACTTGTAAAAACTGTTTCATTCTCCTTCTTTCTCCATAGCTCAATGTATGTATCAAGTCAGCTTGGTCATTAGACTCAGATAGGTTGAATACTTCATATTGTTTCTTTAACCTCAACCTCAACCTCAAAATAATTAAAGAATCATTGACTACTCTAAGCTTAGAATATTTGTTTTCATCTGTGTGATGGAGAGATCTTAACTTTTTAGTTTGTCTAAATTACTTTAAAAAAAATTAAAATATCACACATATACTTTGAAAGCAGGTTAAAAAGAGCAAATGAAGAACAATGTCACTATATCTGAGCCATGCTTGATAAAATAAAAGAACAAAAAAAAACTTTTGAGATGGTTTGGTTCTTTCGTAAGTGAGGACTTCCACAACAATTTTCAGTTTTTTCTTCAAAAATAATTTTTGCTTTAAAGAAAATCATTGACAACAATTCAATTTGAAGTCAATGTATCTTATTAACAATTTATTCTATTGGTATTGTATACCAGCTATACATATGAAGTGCTGATGAGCATACATATTATTATAATCTTTCAGGCTTCTTTTTACTAAAGTCTTATAATGTAAAGTTAAACATTAAATAATGTGCATTTTAACAAATTTGGAAAAATTGCTTTGAAAATTAACGATCTTTAAAGGTAGGTGGGATACATTTTTAAATATTTTGACACATCCGTTGCTAATTAAATGAATCTACAGATCTGCCACTCATCAAATATGAAAAGAGGAATCTGAACCCCCAAAATCAGAGATCACAGACAAAATTCCTATACGTACTGAATGGCTATTAAAATACTATTTGAAGCCAAGGAATTGCTATAATTCTGGTTTAATGAGGGATGCGAATCCTTTCCCTGATTAAGCCTGAAGTCAAAATGGAGTATATAGTTGAGATCCAATTTATTGGGTTTGTGTAGAAAAACTCAAAAGAAATTGCACAAGTAGGAGATAGAGGATTACTTGTGATTAATATAAGTGTATGCCATTGTGCTTGAAGTAAAAGGGATGGCAGAAGCAGCAGTAGTAGCAGTGGTGGTGGATGATTTGTGGTGGTGGTAGTAGTTGCAGTAGTAGTAGTAGTAGTAGTAGTAGTAGTAGTAGTAGTAGTAGTAGTAGTAGTAGTAGTAGTAGTAGTAGTAGTAGTAGTAGTAGTAGTAGTAGTAGTAGTAGTAGTGGTAGTAGCAGTAGTATCAGCAGCAGCAGTGATGCTGTTACTCAGCACATTCCAAGACTAATGACGCAATCAGGCATATTTCTCATCAAACATCTTTTTATCTGCCCTTTTAGTTGAATGACCTTTGCATTGCTGCCGTACTGCACATATATGTGTGTACAAACAGAAAAAAGCTATCGAGATCTAAAAGTTCCCTCTGTATGAGATTGTATGATTGTAGATAACCTTTAGACACAGAATGTTGTTTCTACACCTATAGCAAGACCAATAATAAAACTGGTCGATTTTCCTTTACTGCTCTTTTTGAACTAGATCATCGCTAGTAGCAGAGATAGACCTACTGTACTGCACGAATCTATGTTCCTAAATTTAGATTTAGAAAAAGGTTTACTTGATTGGCTTTAACTACAAGTTCTGTATTAGTTAAGTTTTCTTTCTCAATCAGACTATCAGGCAGACGGGAATGGGATACCATTTGCGCCAGATAAAGGGCAATAATAGCTACTATTGATACGTCCTATTAGAGGCTGGTAACTTTGCCCGTAGTGCAAGCTAATCAAATATACTGGATGGACAGTTGCAATACATGTCCAACAACAGGTACTTTGTAGATACAGGGATATGTGATTGATTATAAATGGAAAAAATAGTTCGAAGTACAGCTTGCGCTGTTGGGTTTCCAAGAACCTAAAAAAACAAAAAACAAAAAAAAAAACACAGGAGGCGGGGGGAAAAAAACTTAATTTCAGAATAAAAATAGGAAAAATGGAATACCACCTGATTTTAAATTTAAAAAAAACGGAATGATTCCGGAAAAAATAAATCTGCGGCAGGTCTGAATCTATCTGTTATTATGAAGAGAGAAAAAAAAAAACAGTTTATCTTGAATGTGAAAAAATGGCTTGGCAGAAAAAGTGGAACTTTTTGGCTTGTGGAATGTATAAAAAAGGCCTGGATTGACAAGCATTTAACACACATCAAACAAGGGAAACACAGCAAATAAAATCATTTACTGGTAAGAGAACATCTTAAATAAGATCAGGAAAAAGAATAAAAAATCAAGATGCTTATGAAAAAGAAAACAATGTGAGAGACTTGCATTATTTTTTTTTTATGAGAAAAAAAAAACCTTCCCATAAACTCAGTGTTTTGAAACCATGTTTTAGGATCCCTTTTCTTTGCCTGTTTGAATAAATAAACAACCAACAAACAATAAAGGCAAAGAAGCTGACCCCTGATGAATTGTATGGCCTCCCTAAAGTAATTAAACTTCTATGGCAAGGTAGCTGATCAAAAATTTCCTCATACAAGTTTACTTTGCGAAAAAAAAGTAACCATGTAGACCTTAACTCCAGGAGGTGCGGTACCAGGTCCATCCGACTGATGCCAGGACGGCCGCAACGGTTCCCCCAAGCACCGTCCACTTCATCAACTGGTCAGATGGAAAAGAGGAAAAAATATTAAGGAATTTATTCTTATAAAGGACTCTAGGTTTTCAAGGTGGATCTTTCATTTGACGGGAACCCACAGCTGAATACCAAGAACTAAGTTCATTGAGTTGGCCCGTCACATCATACTGACACTAACCCAACCATTAGAACACAGGGTGACCTGATTGGGGATTGAACTCGCAAACCCTAACATTGGACCACCTACCAATTGTCTTCCCAAAAGTTACAGAAGCGCCAATCTCCTAGGTCAAATGCAAGATGGTTGTGTTTCTATGAAAAAATTTTCTTTCAAATCATTTCATCATTTCATTATTGTATGTAAACAATTTTACAGGAATCGAAAAAAAAAAAATTCCACCAGAAATTCCTCTGTATCTTACCAATCTCATATATTTTAAAATTGTGTGATTGTCAAAGAGATTGATTACAAAAAACTCTATATTTATATTTACTATTTAGGAGAGAACAGGCACTGAGGCACACAGTTTGTACTCTGTGGAAGCACATATAACAGTTGCATGCCTTTCAATAAACTCCAGTAAATTTATTAACCTCTTCAGCTTCTTTACCTAGGAAAAACTGTTCCAATTGTTTTCTCAGTGATAAAACAATTTTGAAAGTGGAAGAGGCACAGGGCATCAGCTAGTTCTTCTGCCAAGATTTAGTTCTAGATCTGGGAGAGCCTTCTGTTGAGTTTATAGATCTTGACAAAGGTGATCTAGACTATCTTGTCACAGCTTCAGTACGGTAGATGAAAGTTAACTTATCAAATACAGTAAGAAAAAAAATGTAGTTTCAAGTGACAAGAAGGAACAGTCCAAAGTTTACAAAAACCAATGTTGGTAACAACCAAAACAAAACAGCTTAGGATTTTTTTATAACGAAACAAATATTGTGGATAAAAATGTTGCCTTACCATATTTGATGAATTTGCTTGTTTCTTTTGGTCTTCAGAGTTGTCCCCAGGTTTGATGCCTAGCATTCTCTGATAAAGCTCTTTCTCCGTCGCAGCCTCCTTAGTTTTCCTGCGAGAAAGCTTCAACATTTCTTGGTGAAGCATTTTGGATTCTGGATCCAGTTTAATGGCTTTACCAAGATATGAGATAGCTAGATCTACATTGCCCTTTGCACCATAGGCCTGTAAGCAGAAAATATGTTTTTTTTAATTGAAAATATGCATATAATCAATTTTAAGGGGAAAAAAAGTAATGGAATAGGCACAAAATTAAATTACAAATTGTGATAAAAATATATGTCCATTTGGGTTACACTGTATCTCAAGCCTCTACTATGCCACGGATGTAGACCACGTTGTACATTTAAATGGACAGAGAAGTTCATAGTCTTTTAAAGGCAAATTTAAACAAAAAATTTAATTGCTTAATGGGTAGCTGCTATCTTGCGAAAAATAAGGTCAGGTGCATAGACGTAAAACTAGTGAAGGAAAACACACAAACCCATATTATTTATAATGACAAAATCATAAGCTATGAGTAAAATGATTTGGCTTGGAGTGATTCATACACGAAGTTACACTGCTTATTATTACTCCAACCTCTATTATGACTTCTAATTCATCTAAATAGCTTACCTTTCCTAGCCTGAAAAGGGCCTTTACATTGTCAGCTTGGGTAGAAATAACCTTCTCACAGGATCTGATTGCTGCATCCAACGCATCTATCTGTTTAAAAAAAACAACTTAGTTATGGTAATCACTGATTCAATTTTCCATTGCATAGAACACAACAAAAATCTGAAATAGTAAAACAGAATTAAAGTACTAATGAGAGAACAATTTGTGCTTTGGAAATGAGCAAAACAGAAAACTCAACACTTCCTCCACAAGTGGAGAGACTTAATCTTTTCAATCTCATTGAAATACCATGTCATTTTGTTTAAGTTCAATCCTTGTTATACCATAGCTTGATGCCTGATGTTAAGTCTTTTTGATATTCTCATGTATCTATAAAGTGATCTATACAGTTGTTTTGTTGTTATTGTTGTGCTCTTTAGATTCTAACTGTGGCTCTTTAGTTCACAATATCTGAACATTAAAATATCGAGATAAAGGCACTCACAATTGTGACATCAGTCTTTAGAATGCATTAATTTATAAAGAAAATGATTTTTCGTTAAGGGAAAATAAATTTCTCTCTTAGTTTGAAGTCCTTGTTTCTGTAAAAAAATAAAACGGAATCTAGGCAGGTATACTGACACTGGCTCAACCAGTATGAAAGAAAAGCAGTGATTACAGCGGGGATTGAACCTGTACCTCTCTAAATAGAGGCTGCATGCTCTACCCTTGGACCACCTCCATCATGAGAGAGAGAGAGACAGGGAGAGAGAGAGGCAGATAGACAGACAGACAGACAGTGTGTTAATTAAAGAGAAAGAATTATGTGACATAGGGCGAGTGGGTTTGAAGACAGAGTGGTTTCGAAAGCTAAAACATGGACGTGCGTTTTATCCAATCAACGCCACACAATGAAAAAAACAACAAACTAACAGATGATGGTGGAACAGACTAGAAACGTTTGAAAAGAAACTGCCTTACTTTAGCTCACTCAACCCCCGAAGAGAAACACACAAAAAGCATTCAATTTTTTAGTCAAATAGAACCGCCCCCATGCACTGATACATGTCCTGATGAGTGAAGTGGATTACCTTGAGCTGACAGGCGGCCATGTTGTTATAGCACTTCACCCAGGAGTCTGCCAGCAGAGCGCGAGACGCTTCATCCAGGCCTGCATTCAGGTCAGAGTCGTCCATCAGTTTAGTTGCTCTAAAACAACAACAAATTTAACTTTTGTTAAGTCCACTGCTATAAAATGCATATTATAGACACATATGTGAAAGAAAGTTAACTTTATAAACATTCGATCACAGATTTCTATTAATAGCACTAGATCGTTTAGTGACGTCACAGCACAGCGGAACTTGAATGTTTCTGGGGAGAGGAAAAAGGGGGCTAGAAGCAGTGCACACTCCTGTGGCACGCTACTAGCGCGCCTATGCCTATAATGTTACAAAACAATGTTACATGATGAGCTTATCTATGTATATATAAAAAAAAATGTTACTTGACGAGAGTATCTATGTAGCTAATCAATCACAGCTTAAAGAGGCACCTTACAAACAGTGTTGTTACAACTAGATCAAGCAGTCGATCGCATAGGGTAATTTGTTTTTGTTTTGTTTGTTTTTTTGTTTAATTTATTTAGCAGTCAATCAAACACTTCCGCCTAGTGCTACTGACTGTGTATGTTTTAGTGCAAGTTGCTCAGATATTATTTATATAATAATAATAATGATAATAATAATAATAATAATAATAATAATAATAATAATAATAATAATAATACTTATAAAAAGCGCCATTTAAAAGTCAGTAAAACTCTCCAGAGAGCACCAGTGTCATTATTTTCCTATTATTTATCTATTGCACTGGACTCATCGGTAGTTCCTGCCCCCCTTTCTTTCCGCCCACGCTGTCCGACCCACAGACATTGCAAGCTCACGCGCTGATATGCCGCAAAGAGGGGACGCAATCTAGTGCTAATAATATAAATCTATGCAGTCGATTAAATTAATTTTGCAATAAACAAAATTCTACCAAATGAAATCCGTTATAGGTAACTTTCTAAAGTTTCAGGTGTAGAGCAGCCATTTTCTTAAATAATAATATTTATCTCAGAAATCATAAGGTAAAAAGAAAATCAAATTTACAAACTCAGTCTTTCAATTTCCAGTATATATATAGCATTTTGATGATCATTTCAATTTTTTTCTTTTTAATTTGCTTTTGGTCAAAACTATGGAAATTAAAATGCATTTTGTTAATTTATATAACGAAGATTAAATGTAAAATAAAAGATTTAATATGAAAAAACAAACAAAAGCAAAAAGCATTCCAATAAAATTACATGGATAACAAGACCGAAGTAATATTTCCCTTTACGTTAATTACCCACGCTATATTTTATTCATTACAAGTTAAAGTCTAAACAAATATCTTTCACCCATAGATTTCTATTCATCTAAAGTTCATTGTGATTGTCTCTAATTTTCCAATAAAACTTATAAGATCTAAAAGATTTTTTTATAAAACACACATAATTGTTTCTTGATTTGGAATGAATATAAAACAATACTTCAAAATTTATCCATTAACAAAATTCTTTCTTTTTTAAATATAACTTTCACTTTTGTTGACACCTTTATAGCTCTTGAGATAAAAGCACATACTTGCCATAAGAAGAGATTGCTCCTGTAAAGTCCCCTCTGCCATACAGATAGTTGCCTCTTTCTCTTTTTGCCTCACTGAAACCAAGGAATAGTCAATATGAAGTCAACAATTTTGAAGAGGGTCACAAAACGAAATTAATCAGTTTTGGGTAGGCCCCATTGTTTCCATTTATAATCCACTTTTCAAGGGTTAATGAAATTGATATCATAAAATTAAAAAAAAAAAAAAAAGTTGCCAAGAAAAAAAATTCAAATTCAATTCTGTATCAACAAAAGGTTAGGTAACTCCCCCCACCCACAACTTTCCTGTATTTGCAGTTTTTAAATTAAATTCAAATTACACACTGTTTGCATCGATGTTTCTGTAGATTAGTATTTATATTTAAAAGAAATAATTATGCCCTACTTAACTTTCAATAAGGAATGCTAACTGAGACAATGAGTTTGTGGCATTCAAATACATGTCAGTCAAGCATCTTACCCAAACTTCAGTCTTTGATCATAAGGCATGAGTGAAGGTTCCACAGCCGGCTCTATTTTCAGCATCTCTAAAGTATATACAATGTTAGCGTCCTTTGGGATGTCTGGCTCTCTACAAAATAACAATAAAACAAAAACAAAAAAAAACAAGATAAAGTATTGTTACGAAAAGTATTGGTTGTCTAAACCTAAGGAACCAAGATAGTCTTTGGTTGGATTTATGACCACCCCTGTTTCACTAACCCTGATTGTACATTGGTTTTTGTACCCTCGTACATCATTGGTACTTGAGGATATTTGAGGAATACTTAAAAATTCAAAGGAGAAAGACATAAAATTTCAATGAAAAAATTCCCTCTAAAAAAAATAAATAAAATAATGTCAGTTTTTATATAGCGCATAATCGCCACTGTAGGGTTGTGCTCCATGCGCCTTACGTTTGGTGTCATTTTTTAACAAATGACACATATTACAGTTAAGTCCAGGATAGCACTGGTTACTAGAGCTTTTAACTCTACTACAAGATTTTCGACCTGAGTATCAATCTACATTTCTGCTTAACAGTCCAGCACTGTACAGACTGAGCTTCTTCAAAGCTAGTATTTATACACTGACAATACACTTTATGGGGATCATATTTTAATGTACAAGCCTTATAAGGTAAACATGAAAAACAGAATTTGTTAATGTGGCTTTCACAAACAATGAATCTGTGAAAAGTATGTCACTACGAATTTTCAACGGGCAACCCTGGCTAACAGCACCGTAAGTTCAAGTTGAACAGTCATACTTTAAAAACTTCAGCTACTTGCATATGGGAATAAGACCCAAATTCAGTAAGGATAATTTAATGCCTTCACAGTGTGCAGAAGGTTGAATTAAGATGAAAAAAAAGTATTTCAAAATTTTACAGACCCAAATAATATTTAGATTTCAAGACAGAATCGTAAGATAATAAGGGCATCTCATCATCATTATCTGAGAAAATCATATGAGGATTAAATTAAACACAGGCTTGCCACACTCCAGGAATACAAAATCTGAAACATTCTTGATTTGTTGCTGAAGGATAACAAAAGAAGGCCCTCGCCAATAAACAATGCTGGCCATCATCCTGATATTCAATTGTATTATGTACAGGAGCAAGGTTGAAAATTCAATACAAACAGGTTTTAGTGACTGTCTGAATATGGTCAAGGCAAGGTTCCTATGAACTTAAGACTGCCAAAGATCATTGTGAGAGAGTTTTAACAAGTCTCAATTTATTTCAAAATCAAGCTTGAGTTAACCCATCAAAATCTGACTAGATGGCTGAACAGGCCGATTTTGGAGTGGCAGGTCCTGTTACGGTTTCGACAAAAGAATCTGGTGTCAGCCTCTTCTGGTACTGCAACTGACGCTGTCCTCTGGCGTTTATGTAGTCCTTTTGCCTCCCACTGGTCCTCTCTTAATTTTTCACACAGCTGCATGCCACTCTTCACTGCGATCCTCCAGGCTTCTCAATGCAGCTGTAAATTCAGTGGGATGGATGTTGCCCAGCTTCAGGTCTCTCTTCTAGACATCCTTGAACCTGAAAGACGGTCTGCCAGTTTTTGAAATGCCAGTAGCGGGCTCACCATACAGAAAATCTTTTGGAATTCGACCATCCTGCATGCGTACCACGTGACCGAGCCAGCTTAGACGCCTCTGAGAGAGGAGGACAAACATGCTTGGTATGATTGCTTTGGCAAGCACATCTATGTTTGTGATTCGATCTTCCCAGCTCATGCACAGAATCTTTCTGAAGTTTCTGAGGTAAAAGGCAAACATTAGAACATTTAACATAAGACATGGATCAATCTTACCTTCCCAGATCACCATATGCAAATCTAGGGGCTGTTCTCAATTCACACTTTTCTCCCATTTCCATCAAGGCCACAGCAAGGTCAAAAGCTGACAAAAATATTCACAGAAATAAAGCTCACATTGGGAATATTATATAGAGACAAAGTGTGATATAGGTGCACATAAAAGTATTTGGAAATACATAATTGTCATCATTGTGATCGCAGAAAGAAGAAACTGTATAATACTGTGCTGTCCATCAAGAACTAACTTTGTTGAGAAGAAATCTCTCTATCATTTTGAATGCATATATTTGTTAATTTACACTGTCAAAAATGAGATGAACGTTAAAAAAAAAAAAAAAGAAAAAAGAAAAAGGATTTTCCTCCTCCAAATATTTAACAAAGACTTTAAACAGCCTGTTGCATTTCAATATTTTACAAGCAGTTGAACTGATCACCGACAGATTTGGCAGCATTAAAATAAAGGCCAATATTATAGTGATCTAAATATGCTAATTACTGAATATAAATATTCACTTTAACTATTAATACGCACATATTTGTATTTTCTGATCACTTTACCTGTGCTATAGAAATTTTTTTTTTTAATATTGGGCAGGGGAAGAGGAATCCAGGGTTAAACGGAACTGAGCTGGCATAAGTATTGACGGGGAAGAGGGAATATGAGGGTGCATATCTAACAAAGGTAAGCAGACTTGATAGTTCACTTGACTTGTTAGAAATCCCTCACTAACTTATCCCTCACTAACTGTCATCTCTCATCCAGTTTCTTAATTTCTTCAGTGCGAGCAGAGTTGAGTTGGTTTTAACGTCCATCATCAGCACTATATAGGCTAAATTGTGGACGGACCCCAAGACGGACGTCTGATAACTGTATGTGCTGCCACACACAAGACATGGCAGGGATGGTTGGTGGTGGTTGGTTGGTTTTAACGTCCAACATCAGCAACTTATGGCTATCTCGTGGACGGGCCCCAAGACGGACATCTGACAATTTTATGTGCTGCCACACACGAGACAGGGTTGGGATACCATGACTCCTGTCTCAGCCGGTCACATTATACTGACACCGACCCAACCAGTAGGGATTGCAACAGCCAGGATTCGAACTCGGGACCTTTTGCGTCGGAAGCCGATGTTCTACCCCTGGGCCACCGCGCCCCCCTCAGTGCTAGCAATACCCAATTTCTTAGAATTTGAAAATACAGTGAGAATTTTGGTTTAGGTTCCTTATTTTTTTTTAAATAAAATAATTATACTATCATGTATATAGATCACAAGACTAATGTCTGACAATTATATCAGAACATCTGTCTGATATGGTCACTGTGTAGTCCAGATAATAACTGAGAATAAACGATAAGCCCAAATGATAGTTGAAAAAATAGTAGATTACTAACCTATAATAACATCTCCATCATTGAGTATAAAAGTTATTTCTCCAGTGTCCACATGTGTACCATCTTCCAACACGCCGTCCACCATGAGTGTGACTGAATCTCCATTTTTAGGCCGAGTAGTTATACCTTTTCCAGGAATTATTATCTGAAGAGCGACAAATTGGTGAAAAAATAAACGATGCGGAATAATAAGAGAAGAGATTTTTTTTTTTAAATGTACAAGGCTAGTTCATACAAATTTAACACACATATATATATGAAAAAGTGTGATATAAGAAATTATACCAAAATAGTTCATCTGCTGCATGTAGAAAAAATATAGATTTTATGTTCAAGGCTGTCATAAATAAGATAAAATGGCTTCACCCTTTCTTCCTGTCTAAGTTATGAGATAGCCATGTGCCATCCTAAGTTTGTAAACCTATTTGAGGAAGTAAAAAGATATCTGGAGATATACTCAGGGATGGGAATTGGTCAAAGCCATTTCCGAGGAAAGGTAACGCGGCCGGGGTCCAGGGGCCGCCTTAGGCCCCGGTGGGGTCAAGGGGCAACGGCCCTTGTGGGGGGTAACGATTTTTAGCTTTTCTGTGGTCCAAAAACAGCCTCTCCTAGCTAGACATTCAGTATTTAAGATCCCTAGATACAGTGAGTTTACATCAAGGTGTCTCAACGCCGCAGCGGGAGCTAAACTAGGGGGTTCCGGGGGCATGCTCCCCCCGAAAATTTTGGAAAATTAAGCTCCAAACAAGCATTTCTTGAGACAATTTGTTTATTTTTTCCTTCCAAACTAAATGATTTTTCTTTGTTCTAAATTCTATACAAGTAACATATTCACTACCTACATGCACTATTCACGTTCAATGTGGTCATCAATATTTTATGGATGCAACTGTTTTTTATGTAGGAACTCTACGAATAGAAAGCAACAAACATGCAGAGACACAGAGAGTCAAATAGATAGATAGATAGATAGATAGAGAGAGAGAGAGAGAGAGAGAGAGAGAGAGAGAGAGAGAGAGAGAGAGAGAGAGAGAGAGAGAGAGAGAAAGACAGAGACATATATAGAGAGAAAACAAAGAAAAAGAGGAAGAAGAAGAAGAGTGAGCAATAGTTAGCAATTGACGAAAATGGACGAGGGACAGGAACAGCTAGAGTAGGCCTATGTTTTCAAATGTTCACAAATCTAAATCTTGGTTGAAGCAAATCGGGCCTGCCACAAGTGGAATGGTATTGGTATTTAATTATGCCGACGTGAGAGAGAGAGAGAGAGAGAAGAAACTTGGTAAGCAGACTTGATAGTTCACTTGACTTGTTAGAAATCCCTCACTAACTGTCATCTCTCATCCAGTTTCTTAATTTCTTCAGTGCGAGCAGAGTTGAGTTGGTTTTAACGTCCATCATCAGCACTATATAGGCTAAATTGTGGACGGACCCCAAGACGGACGTCTGATAACTGTATGTGCTGCCACACACAAGACATGGCAGGGATGGTTGGTGGTTGGTTGGTTGGTTTTAACGTCCAACATCAGCAACTTATGGCTATCTCGTGGACGGGCCCCAAGACGGACGTCTGACAATTTTATGTGCTGCCACACACGAGACAGGGTGGGGATACCATGACTCCTGTCTCAGCCGGTCACATTATACTGACACCGACCCAACCAGTAGGGATTGCAACAGCCAGGATTCGAACTCGGGACCTTTTGCGTCGGAAGCCGATGTTCTACCCCTGGGCCACCGCGCCCCCCTCAGTGCTAGCAATACCCAATTTCTTAGAATTTGAAAATACAGTGAGAATTTTGGTTTAGGTTCCTTATTTTTTTTAAAATAAAATAATTATACTATCATGTATATAGATCACAAGACTAATGTCTGACAATTATATCAGAACATCTGTCTGATACAGTCACTATGTAGTCCAGATAATAACTGAGAATACATGACAGGCCCAAATGATAGTTGAAAAAACAGTAGATTACTAACCTATAATAACATCTCCATCATTGAGTATAAAAGTTATTTCTCCAGCGTCCACATGTGTACCATCTTCCAACACGCCGTCCACCATGAGTGTGACTGAATCTCCATTTTTAGGCCGAGTAGTTATACCTTTTCCGGGAATTATTATCTGAAGAGCGACAAATTGGTGAAAAAATAAACGATGCGGAATAATAAGAGAAGAGATTTTTTTTTTAAATGTACAAGGCTAGTTCATACAAATTTAACACACATATATATATGAAAAAGTGTGATATAAGAAATTATACCAAAATAGTTCATCTGCTGCATGTAGAAAAAATATAGATTTTATGTTCAAGGCTGTCATACATATGATAAAATGGCTTCACCCTTTCTTCCTGTCTAAGTTATGAGATAGCCATGTGCCATCCTAAGTAAGTAAAAAGATATCTGGAGATATACTCACAATGGCAATGTGCTTGATTTTACTTTCAGGGCTTATAAGAGCTGTCATCCACTCAGGCTGGTTATGATTACTCATTTTAAAACAAACAATTTGAAAAAGAAGAAATTGAACTAAAAAAGAAGAGAATTTGCAGACACTAGAGAAACTAATGATATTATAAATACATTTTTCAATACTGAGTATATATGTAGAGATATATAATTTTTTCAACCCGTTGGATAATCAAACAAACCTTTTTAACCAGCATCCCATTTCCCAATATATCCATCTCTTCCTCAGGGTCCTGCTTACTCTCAACAATATCATCCTCGGCTGCGCTGCTTTCCGCTTCTGTTTGACCCAGTGATTCTGAAATCGACTTGCTGTCCTCCTCAGGGCTTGGAGTTAGGGCATCCCCCACAATGTCTGAGCCAAACCCTGTGTCGCGCGACTCTGATGACGTGATGTTTGTGGTGTCGCTGGACTTTTTCTCTGGCCAGGTCAAGTCTGGCATGCTGTCGTGTCTCTGCAAGTCTTCATCATGTTCAGTGTCTGATGGTTTCTGCCCGTTCTCCATCTAGGAATGAGAAAAATGTTTTTCACTTACTATTTATAAGTTAAAAGGCATAGGAAAGAAATAAACCGCCAATGTTCCACGTTGCCAGCTAGACTATATACCTCCGATTGGTCCCAAGACTGACGTCTGACAACTTTAATATAAAAAGGTAAATGCTGGTTCCTTAACTCTCTTACATTCCAAGATAGGTATTTCGATGATCGATGCCACGCCCTCATTTTCTGCAGACACCTTATGACTATATAAATAAAAAGTAATTAGCCTTTTGATGTTTTTAATCAAAAATATAGTTATTTAGTTACACAAAAAAAGTATTTTATCAAAAATCAGGTCTCTCTTGTAGACATCCTTGAGCCATAGCCCATAGGCTGGGGGCCACAAAACTCAATGAGTGCCCAATCGTTAATCTAAACACAGGTACAATGCTGGTGGGGAAGGGGATGGGGACAAACATACAAAACCACATAAACTTGATATGTTTTAAAAGCAATTGAAACTCTATTTCTGTCTCTCTCACTCCATATCTATAGAAAATCTATCTATATTTCTCTCCAATCTCCATAATTGACATGTATACTCCGATGAAATCGAACCCTACCCACCCACAAGTTAGGGACCACAAAACTCAAAGAGTGCCTGGATCTCTATGATTTGAAATCTAGATCTAGATCTAGACTAGATCTATATTAGATACTATAGGCCTATTTATATCTAGAATCTAGATCTAAACTAGATTAGAGTAATTTACCTAGATTTAGATATTAGTTTAGTGATCGGCCCTTAAACTAGATCTAGATCTAGTTTTTATCGAAATACATCTATAGGTCCTACCTTTATTTATGCAGATGGATGTCTACAGCTCTAAATCTAGATCTATGTTTTGGTAGAATTAGATCTAGATCTAGATAAATTAATTTCCTGCAAAAATATGTACAGTTGCGACTTGCAGTCGGCAAAGGAAGCCTGCTTGTTAGATGATTCTAGTTTCGTTTCTAAAACTGTCAAAGGGACATCACTCTCAAATTTAGAAAGTTCTAGACCATCCAAAGATATTAAAAACACACTGTATTTCAATCTTTGAGACCATCTTGGAAAAAAGAAAAAAGAATCTGAAAACATGATAAATTATTTTGAGTTAAAATCACGGACGAGCCCAATATGAAGATCTAGCTAACATGATCGAGAACCCATTCGAAAATTACCCGATTCGATTCCACGATCGGGTAAATGTATGAGTCGGATTTCGTCCCCTACTGCCTAAGCGTCCATATGACCTCTAAGGTCAATGCCCACAAAAGTGTGTTCTCTATAGAGGGAGGGAGAGAATTCTCTCCCTCTCTCCGGGTTTAACGTCTCCTAGGTTCCCCTGGGGGGGTCCTATACGGCGACAGGCGGCGTTGACAGAAGACAAAAGCTCAAGAGGAAGGCAAGACATGATAGATCCTATGCTTGCTCATTCTATTACTATGAGGCTAGTCCTCTAATGTATGGGGTTCCCTAATTTTTGGGGTTCTAAAGTGGAAAGGGGGGATAGGCTGAGACAGACAAGACAAACCTTCCCTTCTACGCTGGGGGGACGGGCAAGGCTAGGCATTTAATTTTTTTTTATGAGTGAGGCAGGAGATAGATAGAACAGCTGGTCGACCTACATAGCCTATGTAGTGCTAGTGTTGGACGTTAAATCAAGAAATCCTGCTTCACTAAAACTATTGTGCTATCTCTGCTATTTCAATATTCCTAATGCTAATGTGCCAAATTTTACCACGATGCAGCTTGCCATCCAGGCCACAAATTTCTATTTCACCCCTGAAGTCGTGGTTGAAACTTCAAGAATTTTTGTTAAAAATTCCGTTGGGGGATTGAATGTCCCTACGGGTTGATAGATTTTCTAAAAATCATTGAGGGTTTATTGTGTGTGTGTGGACTTCTCCGTGTCTGAATGATATTTAGGATTGCGATACAACTCCATTAGGGAGTAGCAGTAGCAAATCACAGAAAAGTAAGTAAATTGTTCCCTTGGAGTTCTTGTGACAGCTAGGCCTATCTGATATCTTTGTCAACATTCGGATTCGAGTCCATCATTTGATGAATATGTACCAGAAACCTGGAGTACATGGAAAGCAGGAATGCCAAAAGTGCTACCAGAAAAACATACATCCAACAACCAATAGAGACTATGCTAAAATTTTCAAAGCACTATTGAGTTGTACATATACATCACTCATTATTTATTTATTTGTAATTTTTTTTTTTTTTTGCATTTCTTCCCTAGTTTTTATTCCTTGTTTACTGTTCATATTGCCTTAAATTATTAAGGGTTATTGTGTAAATGCAAGTGACAAGAATGATTGATTTTAAAAAGAATAAAATCAATTTTTTATTAAAGAAACGGATTGTTTGAACTCAGCGCTCCTGTTTTAATCCATATAATAAAAAAAACGCTCTGCCCCCCCCCCCCCTAAAAAATCACGCGTCACGCAGCCTTTCCCAGTGCCCTCTTGTGTAAACAGCTTCGCCAATATTGGTCTGTGATATGACCTTACTTGTTGCCAGACACGATATATTGCGGAGGTGTCAGGCCGTAATACTGACACTGACCTGCACACAATATTAGGCATAATTATGACTCTTCGTTTTCTTTTGTGGGCAAATAGTAGTAGTGGTAGTAGTGGTATTAATGGTAGTAGTGGTAGTGATAGTAGTGGTAATGGTGGTAATAGTAGTGGTGGTAATAATAATAATAATAATAATGATAATGGTAATAGTAGTAGTGGTATTAATGGTAGTAGTGGTAATGATAATAATGGTAATAGTGGTAATGGTGGTAGAAATAGAAATTTGTGGCCTGGATGGCAAGCTGCATCGTGGTAAAAGTTTGGCACATTAGCATTAGGAATATTGAAATAGCAGAGATAGCACAATAGTTTTAGTGAAGCAGGATTTCTTGATTTAACGTCCAACACTAGCACTACATAGGCTATGTAGGTCGACCAGCTGTTCTTCTTGATACATGTACAAATGTAGAGTTAGATACTAAACGTGTCTACTTTGGGCTTCAATGTAATAATAAAACAATGTTACTCAATGGCTCAAATTTTAATCAAGAAAAATTTAACCCCCCCCCCTTCTTTTTCTCTTTTTTTTTTGCAACCTCCAATTCTTACCTTTCTCTGTCTATCTGTTTGTCTGTCTGTCTATAGGGAGGGGGTAGAACATCGGCTTCCGACGCAAAAGGTCCGGATTCGAGCCCTGGCGATTGTGCTCCCCACTGGTTGATCGGTGGCAGTTTAATGTGACCGGCTGAGACAGAAGTCATGGTATCCCCGCCCTATCTCGTGTGCGGCGGCACATAAAATTGTCAGACGTCAGTCGTGAGGTCCGTCCACAAAATAGCCTATATAGTGCGGATGTTGAACGTTTAACCAAGCAAACAACAACTCTCTCCGTGTATCTCCTTCTCTTTCTCTCCCTTTCTATTTTTATCTCTCTCTCTTTCTTTCTCTCTCTCGCTCTCTCTTTCCCTTTCTCTCTCTTGCTCTTTCTCAGGCGGGGGGGGGGGGGG
>RQTK01000359.1:123327-144341 GCA_003991915.1 Elysia chlorotica | reverse complement strand
AGAGAGAGAGAGAGAGAGAGAGAGAGAGAGAGAGAGACAGACAGACAGACAGACAGACAGACAGACAGACAGAGACCGAGAACTAGAGAGACAGAGACAAAGAGAGACAGAAAGAGACAGAGAGAGATGGGTGCAGAGAGAAACACAGAGAGAGAGAGATGGGGGTGCAAAGAGAAACATACAGAGAGAGGGGGGCAGAGAAAGACAGAGCGTTACAATCAGGACAGACCCATATTAAGAATGGGCCTAACGAGATTGGGACGGAGGAAGACAGACAAGCTGGCAGACAGACAGACATCGATGGCACAGAGACAGACGGAAATAATAAAACACACTAAAGGACAAAGTAAAAAACTAAGGGAGATAAATGACTTGAGCAGTTTCGGGCGAGAGGAGCGCTTGTGCAGGGTAGACAACTGCGCGGTGCTTGCTCCAGATCTCGCTCTCTAAGTCCGTGCAGTCTTCAGGGATCCACCGCTGGGATTAGACAGGCTCTTACACTCCGTCCTGGGTGTCCAAGATGGGACACTCCTGACTGGTAAGATATAAACAGTGCTTATGGGAATTATTAGATAGATAGATAGATAGATAGCCCAATGGCTGTTTCAGTCAATTATAGACCAAGCATGGGTTCCAATTTGCCCGGGACATTTAATGCTTACATTCTGTATTCACTTGCGGCGATCTGTAATAAAAGCAAGCAAAATATGTATAACTTGGAGACAAACTTTCTGTGTGCCTTCCCGTATAGCTGTGCAACCGTCTGATTTCGCCATCGAAAAAGCGTGTACATTATTGTACACTGTTCAAATATGTGTTGTATGCCAAGTCGTCGGCTTGTTCGGGCCCCTTAATTAATTGCTTTTTGATAGTTCAAGTAAACTTGTATTATGAATATGTTTGTATATACCGACACATTAGGCTTCTTAGTTGCTGTTTTTAGTTTTACTTTTAAACATTTCGATTCTACTAAGCTAGAATAATATCCTCAGCAATGCATCATAATTGTTAAATTCATTATCATTATTAGGCTTTTAATAGTAGAAGTAGCAGTAGTAGTAGTAGTAGTAGTAGTAGTAGTAGTAGTAGTAGTAGTAGTAGTAGTAGTAGTAGTAGTAGCAATAGCAGTGGTAGTAGTAGTAGAAGTAGTAGTCGTAGTAGTCGTAGTAGTAGTAGTAGTAGTACTACTGCTACTTCTACTATTAAAAGCCTAATAATGATAATGAATTTAACAATTATGATGCATTGCTGAGGATATTATTCTAGCTTAGTAGAATCGAAATGTTTAAAAGTAAAACTAAAAAAAGCAACTAAGAAGCCTAATGTGTCGGTATATACAAACATATTCATAATACAAGTTTACTTGAACTATCAAAAAGCAATTAATTAAGGGGCCCGAACAAGCCGACGACTTGGCATACAACACATATTTGAACAGTGTACAATAATGTACACGCTTTTTCGATGGCGAAATCAGACGGTTGCACAGCTATACGGGAAGGCACACAGAAAGTTTGTCTCCAAGTTATACATATTTTGCTTGCTTTTATTACAGATCGCCGCAAGTGAATACAGAATGTAAGCATTAAATGTCCCGGGCAAATTGGAACCCATGCTTGGTCTATAATTGACTGAAACAGCCATTGGGCCGACATAAAATGTCTTCCATAGATAATGATAGGGCCCGGCAAACGAAACCCTTGAGGTATTTACGACCGATGCATTACACGATCCGCCTTTTGTCCAGTGGAGTGGCGGATCCTCCCGAATCCCCCGGCGCTTATCGAACTTATTGATCTGCTGGTCTGGCCACGCCGATCGCTTATTGACTAGCGCCGAGGAAGGGATCTAGTTCGAGACCAGATAACGGTTTGATAAAGACACTTGACAGACGTTTCAGAATTCTTTTCCCCCGTGTGGAATGGGTGCTATTGATTTTGCGTTCTGTGCCGGTGTTTGTGTTGACACCAGCCTAAAAGTTTTATTTCAAGGGCCGTTTTCAAAGAGATATTAATTTGCATAATGTGCAGCCTTTTTGACTTTATCTCTTCAGAAGCTTGAGTTATAAAAGGCGATCACGGCGATTTCTTTCTAGAAAAGAAAACGGCATGGTCTAGTTTATGTTTTTTGTAGAATGAGTGATTTTCTTAAAGTATTTAATGGCAAACGTATAATTGATACTGCAAGGTGAGAATCGATATTTTTTGTATACGTTCTTCAGAGACTACTTTTTAGTGTCATTCGCGCTCTTGCCTAAATTGATATAAAAAAGCGTAAGTAAAAAATTGTTAGGTGTGCATGATTTAATACTCCAGTTTAGAAACCTTCATTTCATTTAAGTTCTCAACTCTTGATCAAAGCATACATGTCGGTACTAAATAAAAGCATACCGTCTTTTATTATAGGCTCCTTTATATTGGTTTATCAACTTTTTTAGTAGAGTCAGCAACTTTTTTATCACAGCATAAAGAACTCTCAATGCTAAAAAATGTCAATATTCTACATGTGAAACGTGACCATAAAAACCTTCACAAACATCAAAATGTTCTAGCGACTTCCCACACGCAGAAGCGCAGGTGGAATGAAATTCTAAACTAAGGTAGGGTTTGTTTCATGCAATGCTTTAACAATTTCCACGTTATGTCTTTCAGTTTAAAACAAAAATTGACAAAATGTGAATTTTCATTTTCAAAGTTAATTAATCAAAAATCTAAAATCTACCAGGAGAAAATGCACAATCAATTGAATAAGATATACAAATAGACATTAATTTAGCCTTTTTTATACCGTCTATGTGTCTCCCTAAGTCTATCAATAATGTCTCGTTCTGTTTTCCTTCTCTCTATTTTTTTAATCTTCTTGTCCACTAATAAATATGTGATTCTATGTCACCCTGTCTCTGTCTGCATCTTTGCTTAACGTCTCCCATTTTTCTGTCCTTGTCTTTATCTTTGTCTTACCTTCTCTGTCTTTCTTTTCTCTGTCTCTATTTCTGTATCACCGTAGCTATTTCTCACATTCAGTCCTTCTGCTTTCATTTATATCTTTCTTTTACTCTCACCATCGTTTGTATTTGTATGTATGTATGCCTCTTACTCTTTTCTCAATATCTCCCCGTTACACTCCCTCGTTCAACTAATTTGTATGTAATGGCTATTAAAAAATGTTATCTGTAGAAGAAAGTGTATATAAATAATTGTTCGAATTGATAGAAAATGTTTAGATAAAGTGGCTTGGGTTTTTCTAGTTTTTTTTTTTTTTTGAAACACCAATTGAGTTAAATGAAAAAGACTTCTTGGCAAAAAATGCGTTTCAAAATACAAATAAACAAATGCTTAGTAAAAACTTAATGGCAAAGAGAGACAAGGAGAGAGGGAGGGAGAGAGAGACAGAAAGAGAGACAGATAGAGACACAGAGAGAGAAAAAGAAAGAGAAAGAGACAGAGAGACACAGTAAGAGAAGAAGAGACAGAGACAGAAACAGAGGCAGTAAATATTCTTTAAAAAATCGCTTCAAAATACATGTACAAATAGACAAAAGCTTGGTTAGAACTTCACGACAAAGGGAGAGATGCATTGGATAGAGAGATAGAGAGGGGATAAAGAGACAACGATAGACAAGAGAGATTCATAGAGACGAAGATAGAGACAGAGAAACACACACACACACACACACACACACACACACAAATCGAAGCAGAGACAGAGACACAGAGATAGAGACAGGGAAACAAAAACCGAAACAGAGACAGAGACAGAGACAAAGACAGAAAAGAGCAGGCAGCTAAGTAGCCAGTTGAACTGAGAGTGACAGAGAAGGGAGGGGAAGAGATAGACAGAGGCAAAGAAAGACAGAGTTAGGAGTGAGGGAAGGTGATTGAAAGAGTTTTGGGGATGAGATGAAAGGTATGTACGATTTGTTTGCATGTTTGACGTGGATTGCAATAAATCAATGTAATCCAAGTCATCAATACTCAGAAATTGATCTTCTTTTTCTTTTTACACAGCGCCAGCCCTAATTCTTCCTTATTTTAAATCTTTTTTTTTTTTAAACAATATTTTTGTTTTTTCCTAATGCCTTTCTTGCTCAATTAGAGTGATTTAGCGAAGGAAAAAGAGGAGAAGAAAAAAAGAATATTCGTATGGACTTTTCTCCCAGAGGAAGAGACGACTGAGCCAATCTGTTATTGCGCGTTGTTGTGTCAACACAGGATCTCTTTAATACAAAGGGAGGCAATGATGCGTACCGCAGAATCAAAATCTGGGTTGACCTCCTGGGTCCGTAAAAACAATAGAGCGGGTAGCAGAGAATAGCAGAGAATAGCAGAGAATAGCAGAGAATAGCCAAGCTTAGAACGATCTAAAGGGCGACCCAGGCGCAACAAACCGCTATCTAGAAGCGCACTACAGGGACTGCAGAGATCTACTGGAAAGACCAAAATAATTGTGTCAAAAGAAGGATAGGTTTAGGCCCAGTAGTCTGACTAGTCTGGGACTTGTACTGTAACAGTACGAAGGTTGGGGAGAAAAAGCGAGATCTAAATAACCATGCAACGGCTGGCGGCTGGTGCTGGCGCGATAAAAAGGTGATTAACGTTTTCATCAATCGATCTAGTTTGGAACTGAAGGTAATTTTTATCGTATACATCATAACACAACGGTAAGGCTGAAATATTCTTTGCACATCGTTTTAAAATTGTCATCCAAAACAACCCCCAACCCAAAACAACCCAAAAACAAAACAAAAAACCGAAACAAAGAAAACAAAAGAAAACGAAAAAGCAAAAAAGAAATGTATCAATTGATTTTCCCCCTATCTTAAACACAGAAGCGGTTGAATAACATGAAAATAGAAGTGAATGTATTTACACTAGAATAGAAACAACAACAGTAGCAGCAGCAGTGGTGGTTGTAATAATTGTAGTAGCAGCAACGGTAGTACAAGTAGTAGTAGTAGTAGTAGTAGTAGTAGTAGTAGTAGTAGTAGTAGTAGTAGTAGTAGTGGTAGTGGTAGTGGTAGTGGTAGTGGTAGTGGTAGTGGTAGTGGTAGTGGTAGTGGTAGTGGTCGTGGTCGTGGTCGTGGTCGTGGTCGTGGTCGTGGTAGTGGTAGTGGTAGTGGTAGTGGTAGTGGTAGTGGTAGTGGGGGTAGTGTAGTGTAGTGGTAAGCTTACGACTCGACTTAAAGTTTTAGATTAAGAGTCGTAAACTACTGCGACGTTGTACATAGACCCTGATGTATTTTAACAGTTCACCAAAAATCTGTTCCCAGTGACACTGAACTGTTCAGACAGTTTATACAATGTATAAGTATCGCAAGTTAATAAAATCATTGCATTTCTTTTTAAGGGGATTACTTTTAAGGTACTCGTAAATATGCACTGTGAAAAAAGTTCACAATCGTGCTTATAGATGTTTTCTTGAAAACGAAGGAAATTCACGAGGTTGTTGCATAATACAGTTCACACAATGATTATTATGCAGATGACTTGAAATGGAATGCAATCCACGTGAAACCCATTTTAGCTCGTACGAGCCGTAAATAGCTGCGTGTGGAGAATCTATCAAGCAAGCTTAACTGTCTGGTAGAGAAAGTAACAGGCTGATGTTTGAACACCCACATTATTTTCGGAGAGAAGTTAACCACGAGAGCTGTTTCCCTTAGAACTGTTATTTTGCTGGAGCAAAGATTTTTTTATTGTTTATTTCATAGAAAGTGTTGAGGAGTTTAAAACTAATATTTTGTTTCATGTGATAGTTGTTTCGTTGTTGCCCCCTTATGCCAATGCAGTTTGGGTGGCTAGTAATAATCATTAAAGTATCAATCGAGGACTAGTGCTATATTTCTTACAAATATGATCATTGTAGGACAGCTCTGGTTGTGTCGATAAAATACGAACCTGTCCCCAATACTTCATATATATGATATTAGACTTGAGTCGATTCTTATTTTTCCTGATGTCTATAAAAATTTAGTGTTCATCTAAGTAGATATTTTTTTCTTGGTTCTGTAGTTTATATTTTCCCACACAAAACAAAAACAAAAAATCTGGGTAACAAAGAAAGTGTCCCCCTTAAGACATGGGTAAATTGAAATCATACATACAGAAGACCAGAAATTGCGTTTCTTTCACAGGTTTGAACGTCCCAACAATCTCTTTCAAAACAGAAAAGCACAGAATGTTCATTTTACATTATATAAAACACTGTTAATGAGACACTAATATTAATTTGTAAAGCTCTTAATTGGTTACTATTTCTCTTCTATAGCTACAAACATGTAAAACTTCATAAGTAGTAATATTAAATAGAAAATACGTGTATAGTTAAACGTTTGTGCCTAAAAGCATTTTAATGGAATCCTATGGCAGTCTCGAAATGTTAACACTGAAAAACAGATCTATGTATCAAAATATCTGAGACGCGATTTACGTTTTATACTCCTTATGTCTCATACCCCGCATTCCGGAGATGAATTCGTGACTGTTACTGAAAATGATTTTAAGAACATTGTTTGCCTTACTCTAAGTGTAAACTAAATAATCAGACTTTCTTTCCTTAGATTATGAATGATTTTGTAAATTTAAAAAAAAATTTAAAAAATTCAGTTTTCATTTCATGTAAAGATCACATTGTTTAGTTTTTCATACATATAATTGATGATTACTTTTGGTATTTTCAAGTAATGAAAAAACCTACCATGTCATTTTTATCTTCAATTTCAGAACGACTTCTTGTATCATTGGCAGTTTTTCAATTGCAAAACCCGTTGGTCGTGTTTTGGATAATGGCCTCCTACTGGAAATCGCCGTACAAAGAGAAGTCCCACTCGGGGACCCTCCGCGCGACCTTCCCCGACCCCCAGCCCGGCCCGGACACTGTGGTGGCGCTGAGCTCGCGGCCCTACTGCGGGCTGAGCAAGGTGCGGCAGGCCGGGCCCATGTCTCCCCAGGAGTGGTTCGACTGGGCGCTCTCCGTCAACAACAGCGGCGGCGCTAGCGCGAGGCCCGGGGTGTCCAAGCTGCGCCAGTCCAGGGCCGAGATTAAAGGTATTCTCAAGATACCCGCAGATGACAACGCCAACGAAGACGAAAGGATGGGAAATGACACGGAGTCGAATGGATCCTCAAGGAGCGAGATGGGGGGCTCTAGAAGAGAGAAGAAGAGAGTAACGTTCGATGAGAGATGTGCTCGTGATACACCAAGCAGTTTAAGGTATCAAACCTTTCTTTCGGCAATGTCCTTGAGCAGCAATTCGAAGGCATCCAATCCTTTGAACGGATTTCCCAAAAAGAGAAGTGGCAACTTTCCTAGGCTGAAAAAGCTCCCAGCTCTGAGTGGAGAAATGGTAAACAGTATACAAGAAGAAAAAACTGATTTAGATATCACTAACAGTGGCACGTGCAAGCACAGTCCCGAACTGCGCTGTGCAAATTGTGTTCCTGCTGTAGAAAAGGAAACAAAAACTACAGCTCTCTCCATATCACAGCCTCCGACAAAAGAGAACAATTTAATTGACCAAGATTCTCACGTCAACAACTCTATAGCCCCAGTCTCCAGTGGGTCTAGTTCTTGGTCTAAACCGGGACAGCGCAACGTACCACCCACACAAAATATGAAACTGGACCCAAGTAAGGAGAAAAACTGTGACTTGCCAAGAGATCCTTTGAAAAAGTATAAACCGCACTGGGCAAAAACGTTCACTCGTCTTCAAAGAAAGCGGCAGCAAATTCTGCGTCTCAACCCCGGGCACAAAAACAGCTACCGTATACCGAACAGCATATCAGGTGAACATGCCCGTGCGAGACCAGATGCAGCAACCTCAGAGGTGAGGGGACATTTCTCAGAAGACTTCTCCAAACTGCACATATCTGGCGATGGCAAGGTGGTGCGTACAAAAATACAGAGCCGAGACGTACACGTAGGATTAATCCACAGGGGCAGAGAGGCGGTCAAATTCCCAAAGACATCCCCTACGGCGTTCCCCAAACACCCTGAGAGCAAGACCCCCCCTCTGGGCCAGTCCGTCACGGAGTCCGGGCCCCTCCCCAGGGGCAGCTCGGCGCCTGGCAGGCTCAAGGATGACTCGGGCAGCGGTCAGGCTGACCAGTGCATGGACAAGACGTCCCAGATCCTGTCCTGGCTGGACGATGTCCGGTCGAAGAGCCACTTCAAGCCCAGAGACAACCGCACGTACGCCACAGATCCGACCTATATGCGGTAAAAGACAACCGCGGTTGATATTGGTATTCATGGGACATTCTATACACGGACGAACGTGTTTTCTCTGCAAAGTCTAAGTCATTTGTAAATACAATTGTTTGGGAATAATTGAGGCATTTTCGTTTTCCTGACATAACCTAGAAATTGTTTTGTGCTCGATGAACGAGAGCTCTGTTAAGATAGTTTCTAGGAGTTGCAAGCCTTTTTATTTGTAAATCTTAAGACAAGTCGTAAGTTAACTACACCGTTGTACATTATTCCTTAAATCTAGAAACTTGACGACATTGGGCCTCTATAACACCGTGTCTTTAGATTGCTACGAGTCGTAAAAATATGTGAATAAGAAGGTTTGCGACGAGTCGTAAGAATATACGAATAAGAAGGTTTGCGACGAGTCGTAAGAATATGCGAATAAGAAGGTTTGCGACAAGTCGTAAGAATATTTGAATAAGAAGGTTTGCGACGAGTCGTAAGAATATGTGAATAAGGTTTGCGACGAGTCGTAAGAATATCTGAATAAAAAGGTTTGCGACGAGTCGTAAGAATATGTGAATAAAAAGGTTTGCGACCCGTCGTAAGAATATGTGAATAAGAAGGTTTGCGACGAGTCGTAAGAATATGTGAATAAGGTTTGCGACGAGTCGTAAGAATATGTGAATAAGGTTTGCGACGAGTCGTAAGGATATGTGAATAAAAAGGTTTGCGACCCGTCGTAAGAATATGTGAATAAGAAGGTTTGCGACCCGTCGTAAAAATGTGAATAAGAAAGTTTGCGACGAGTCGTAAGAATATGTGAATAAGGTTTGCGAAGAGTCGTAAGAATATGTGAATAAAAAGGTTTGCGACCCATCGTAAGAATATGTGAAAAAGAAGGTTTTCGACAGTCGTAAGAATATGTGAATAACAAGGTTTGCAATGAGTCGTAAGAATATGTGAATAAGAAGGTTTGCAATGAGTCGTAAGAATATGTGAATAAGAGGGTTTGCGACGAGTCGTAAGAATATTATGTGAATAAGAGGGTTTGCAACGAGTCGTAAGAATATGTGAATAAGAGGGTTTGCAACGAGTCGTAAGAATATGTGAATAAGAGGGTTTGCGTCGTAAGAATATGTGAATAAGAGGGTTTGCGACGAGTCGTAAGAATATGTGAATAAGAGGGTTTGCGACGAGTCGAAAGCTTCCACAACATTGTGCTCACTGCCCCTTGTTTCAAAGAAGCGCAGTAAAAAAAACAAAAGGAAAACTTAAATGAGACAATAGCTATTCCCTAAGCGTCCATATGACCTCTCAGGCTATTCCCCATAACACTGTCTCACAATTGATTAAAAGATTTCGTATTCGAAACGATTGTTCTTGTTTCGTCCACCATGCTTACAGAAGTTCAATTGTTATCAGCACAATATTGACAGTTGTGCTTTATTGAATATCGATCGTCATCGTGAAATTATCTAGGTCGCTTTATAATAAGAGAAATCAATTTGCATTGCATTCTTCACACTAGTCATGTTATCATCATCATCATCATCATCATCATCATCATCATCATCATCATCATCATCATCATCATCATCATCATCATCATCATCATCATCATCATCATCATCATCATCATCATCATCATCATCATCATCATCATCATTACAATCACCATCACCATTAGCATAAGTTTTTAAGCCAGTATCAAGACCATAATAATCCTCTTCCTCCTCCTCATTTTCCTCTCCCGCCTCCTCCGCTCTTCATCATCATCAAATTGTCATTTTAACCACTAGCGTTAAGATAATTTTGGTAACCACCAATTGGTCCTATGATAATGTCACAGTCATCATCACTTTGATAATGTTATCTCGTCATATTCAAAGCCTTTCAAATCCCCTAGTGCTGCGGCTTTGTATATGATTGTAAACCTATATCAAAAGCAAATAAACCTACACAGTTTTTCAACCTTTTTATGCTTTGGTTTATGTTAAAATTTCAAAAAACAATGTAATAAAACTCATTATTCCATTAACAACTTTGAAGCAGTTTATTGTTTGATAAAAATGTTTGTAAAGCTATAAATACCTTTTATCGTCTTGGCATTTTAACATATCAATACACTAATATTTATTTAAAATATTCAACATAATATTTTAAAACCACCACAGACAGAAGAATTGGGGTAGCAGTCTTTATTAGGCAAATATTAGGCTAGATTGACAATATAAAAAAAAACACAAAAATATTCATAAAAACTTTTGAATGTGTTAAGCCTCGCTATTGTCTTGAGAAGAAGATATTTGGGATAAACAAAGATACGGTTAGTAATGACCAATTCAAAGAGAAGACCTTCACACTATACACTTTAGGATGCTTGGATAACGTTGTTTTGTCTTTATGAGAAGGCCCACTGGTATCATTGGCACTATTTGACTCATCAACTGAAAAGTATACCTTCTAAAATTAATGGTATAGGCCGTAGAGTATTATTACGATCTTAGGTTGTTCATATGGCAACGGTTTATCCTTTTTCGTTTAATAAGTAAAAAGAAGTAGTCTGTCCAATGGAACGGGTTTTTAGTTAACATCGGAAAATGCACAAAAAGTATTTGTCTTAAGTCTCGATAGATGGATGAAAAAAGTAAAAGCTAAAGGCTAGTGGGGAACGAGCAGCTTTTCCACCACCATAGGTGTCTGGAATTTATAAACAGTTACTTTAAAAAGGGCTTGCAAGGGAAATAATCATTTAAGAAAAATAGCCTCCTAGTTTTGCTAAATGCCAATCTATTTGCTCTTCTAAATGCCATTGTTTTCATAAAGATGCACATAAACTGAAAGTGTGGAGAAATTAGCTCATCCTCCACAGGATAAAAAACTACTGCATAGCTTTGCTTTCTTCACCCTATTTTATTACATATAGTTTGATAGCAGAAAGCGAATCTCTCTCAGTTTGGCGTCGCCTAAGTGCTCAATAAGGGTCCTCTAAGAGCACCCCAGATGGGGTCCGCGAGTGAAGACTTAGTCGATCATATTGAAACGAACCTGACACAAAAAGCAGAGAAGGCGGCGGCCTCATGCGTAACCGGGGATTGAACCAGCCACCCTCTGGTTAGAAGCCGCACGTCATACCGCTGGACAACTGCAGTTGGAGGCGATTTACTGCATACATTAGCAACGTAGGAAGTAACTCTAGTATTCGGAATAAACATATAATTTCTTCAAAAAGAAATAAGAATATGATTTTTGAAGTTATTGCCATTGATGCAATTATCTCTTTTCCAAATGTTAATAAAGAAACTCTACATACACCCAGCAGGGTGATTAATGGGCATCTAATTGCACGATTTCAATTGTTTCTAGAATATAAATTCTAAAGATTTGTCTACCTTTACAATTGTTCAACAGTACAAAAGAGGGAAATAGTACTTATCACAGTCGAGCAGTTAACTTGGCTTGGCAAGGCTGAGAAAGATCTTTCTTTCACAACATCTTCTTTCATTCACCCTTATTTTTAGTTCGTTTTTGGGATTAACTGATATCGATGTCAAGAGTATCGAATGACGAGCACCCAACGTACATAATTACAAGACCTTGAATATTCTCACGGCCGGGTATACGCTTTCGTTTCCTCGCCAATTTTCTGGTAATTTAATCCATATTGAAAAGTTAACTACGTACATAAAGATATTGTTTAGAGAAAAGATGATTATTCTGAAGGGCAAGAAAGAACAGCACAGAGAGTTATGATTGTCAACTGCGCTTCGGTTGTGATAAATAACGTTTGATGTAGGGCTTGACTAATGTAAGAGCAGAATATGCTATGGTAGATAGAGCACAGAGTTTGTATAAACAAAATTAATGATATAGTACAAGAAATCAACGGGTTTGACTGGTCAGACAAATTCTCATGACCAGACAAGCTTGCAGAGAACAACAGGTTTAAAACAGTAATATACTTTAAGGTAACTACAAACAGTAAATATTTGCCATAAAATTACATTCGTTGGTTGCAAGTTGCGTTATGAACAGGTTAAAGTTTATACCCTCACAATTATTTTACAAAGTTTCGATCACAGAGTAGATAAAATGCGTGGAGTCGGGGTTGTGCGTGGGTGAGAAAGTAAAATGGTTATCACAGAAGGTTTAAACATTCTCAAAAATAATATGTTACAAAAATCTAAAGACCGTAAATACAAAACAGAGAGGACGTCATTCATTATCTTATGACTAGACCCAAGGAAAAGCATAGAGTTGTTAAAAAGGAACATGCAATTTATTCCCCACCACATTGGGGTTAGATCATTTTGATTCAAATGTGTATCTTTTTACAGTAATGAGATTGTTAAAATTTGTTAAAAAGTGCAAAATCTGAAGAAAATTTTCAAATTTGCTGATTACAAAGTAGCAATTAGCCACTCTTGTATTGAGTATAAATTGTGTGTTATAATCTATTTAAAATGATGGACAGCACTAATTTGGTAATTGGAAACTTTCAGCTTTGCAAAAAGTTACAGACTTTTTGTAATTCTTAGGCAGTAAAACATTTTTTAAAGAAAAAGAGTAGGAACCAAATTTTGTGGACAATGGTTTCCAACAAAGAAATACGACACATTAATCAATTATAGTAATTTGCTTGTAAAAAAGGTTAAAATCGATATAATTTTATAAATTCCAAACTATATAAAATACCAAAATCGTCTGAAGTTCTTTGTATTGATTCTTTAAATTCGAGTAATGTACTATAATTATTGGCAAGTTTTAAACAAAGAAGCTATAATTATACTCTATTTCGGGACAAAGCCATGCCTGTAGCAGCTCCACTGAAAGCCTGACTCAGAACCTGTGCGTGTGGTTGGAGTAGGGGAAGTAAGTGCGGTGGCCGCCATGTCCGACAAGCCTCTGGTGGCGCACGCGGGGGTCAAGGCTGCGGAACGTGCGGTCAAACTTGAACTCCAGCTCGTCCTCCACACTGATGTCGTGCTCCAGGCCGCGCCGGCTGTACTGGCTGTGCTGGCTGTACTGGCTGTGCTGGGGGTGGGACTGGTGGGACTGGTGGGACTGGTGGGACTGGTGGGACTGGTGGGGCTGGTGGGACTGGTGGGACTGGGCCACCCCCGGGCTGGGCGANAGGCGCGACGGCCGGTAGCCCGTGTAGAGCGGGAAGGCGAGCTTGTGGCGCGCCGCGTTCAACACGCCCTGTGCGGCGCGCAGGTGCTCCGAGGTGCTGCTGGGGAGCTGGCGGGGCAGGGCCAGGTCTTCCGCTCTCAGCACGTCTGAGTCTAAGTGGCTCTTGTCATTGTCCTCCTCTAAATCGCTTGTGAAATCTGCAACAAGGATAAGACAATGGTGGTAACTAGGGGAAAAAAACTGCAAATGAAGGTAGTATCATAAATTCTGGTACTTGCATAAATAATATAATGTTGGGGGGAAAATTGGAGTGAGTGCGGTATTTACACTAATTTTCATGTTAACTACTATTTTCAAAGCCTTAAGTTTTGACTGGCTACAACTTGCATTATACAAAATGGCGTTTGGTGGATTTGATGGATCTTGCCAAAGGTGTGAAATTACACTAAAATTGCTGTCAACGCTTAAGATAACCCCAACATGCATTACAATAAATGCGGGTGATAGCTATGAACGGTTTAACTAGTTTAATTATGTTGAGCCACAGCCTAATTTTATATGCTGATCTGAAATGAAATGTGTCGCTTTTCTAACAACTTTATATAATGAATTTGACTGCGAAACGTGTTGAAAAAGTCATGACATCTTATTCACTCTATAAAACACAAAGGATTATACAAGTTATCCTTTCTCGTCGCTGACAATAATGTATCTCACCTGAGTTGTAAACTCTCGCCCTCTCCGAATAGGTGGAAAAGTTTCTGGAATCGCCAATCACAGGAGGTGAGGCGGATCCCCCGTTAGCGCTGCTGCTGTGGTGTCCACCAGATAACTTCGCCTTGGACGCCTGGTTGATCTGGTACTTCTGAATGTCCTCCTCCTGCATCTCGGCGATGTACTTGACCGACTGCAGCTCAGACCGAAGGCGAGAGCACAACCTTAGAGCACTCTCCGCGACAGTAGGCGCCGGCAGCACATCTTCGTCCAGCGCTTGCTTGAGGCTCGTCTCCGACAGAATGTCAAAGTTGATGTTTGTAGCCAGCTCGCTCTTAGCTTCCTGCGTGAGGCTTTCCTTCTCTGGGATAGAAACATGTACAATATACAGATAGTTCACACCAGTACTACACCCACGACCCATACCATCATACACAGTACTACACCCACGACCCATACCATCATACACAGTACTACACCCACGACCCATACCATCATACACAGTACTACACCCACGACCCATACCATCATACACAGTACTACACCCACGACCCATACCATCATACACAGTACTACACCCACGACCCATACCATCATACACAGTACTACACCCACGAACCATACCATCATACACAGTACTACACCCACGACCCATACCATCATACACAGTACTACACCCACGACCCATACCATCATACACAGTACTACACCCACGACCCATACCATCATACACAGTACTACACCCACGACCCATACCATCATACACAGTACTACACCCACGACCCATACCATCATACACAGTACTACACCCACGACCCATACCATCATACACAGTACTACACCCACGACCCATACCATCATACACAGTACTACACCCACGACCCATACCATCATACACAGTACTACACCCACGACCCATACCATCATGTTTGTAGCCAGCTCGCTCTTAGCTTCCTGTGTGAGGCTTTCTTTCTCTGGGATACAAACATGTACAAGGTTTTCAAAACGATCGTCAAACTAACTGAAGACAAGTATGTAAAAAAACCAGAACAGATTGGTCTATTTGATAAACTAATTTCAATCAATAGATGCGTGCTGAAACATTTTGTTAAAGAATCATAATAGGCATTTGTATTTATCAACATCAACAGCAAACAATCTTACCGGATTTTATGACGAAAAGGAACACTTCAAAAAGCGAATCGTGTGATGGACGTGGGTAGCTCTTTGTTGCTGATGCCAACATTCTGAACGTCTCCGAGGTCAAAGCACCCTTGGAGTAGAGAGAAAAAGTAGCTTTTGAGGTCATAATCTCAGAGCATGTGAAAATCTATAACCACCTCTATGTGCCGCCCTGTTGGAAATAGCCATCATAGCGTATACATCACGTTCAAATACTTTAAAAATCATGTTCAAAATACCGTTATTCGGATCCAAACGGCCCTCCATCTTTATCTGTATTGTTATTATGAATTCTCATATATAACTGCTTCAGTATCATGGCTTTGTTTATAAACCGTCTAATGTTATGACTGTGTTGAAACTCCTGGACTATAATTATGGAAGTATTTTTTACCAGCATAACTGAATATACTTAAATATTAAATAAGAAAAAAGTGGAGAAAAAAAAAGGTAGGATCTTTATACGCGGGCAGAAGGAGGACGTAGAGGAAAACGGTTCGATAATGTAAAACACCAATTTTAAGATATCAGGATACAAGTGACATCTTAAAGCAAGTGACACGTTCATATTTCTACATGTCATTGGCTAATACAATACTGCTTCATAGTTTAAAGAAACGGGCAAAATTTAAAAGGTAGACATTTTCTAAAGAAAAATTCAATCGGCAACAACTAAGATTCTTAACATATAATACCAAACCACCACTATATTTTTTTTTCTTACAAAGAACAGCTAAAACCGCAATTTTTCTCTCTATCCTGGAAGCGATTATATCTTCAAAGGCTAAACCACAACAATTGACCATATACTATTACAGAGACTTTCAAGTTCTACGTATGGTCACTTTGCTGGAACAACAATTTTAGAAATCTGCCCAGGTAGAGATGTCTTGCCACATCTCAGCGCACAATCTTTGATTCAAGCAAGTATTGCGGGCCTCCCCTGGAAGCTTATGCAGGAACCATTGGTATTGATTCGATAACACATTTAAAATAACTGTCTATATTTCCTTGCCTTTGTGCATTGAATGTAACGATGAGCTAAGATATAAAATATAGCGACGTTAATATTTAAGTCAAAACTATTATGATGCCGCTTTCGCTGATGATGCTCAAGTCTATATAGCGTCAAACATGCCATAATTATCTATGCGAAATAACACTCGTGTCTTTAATTCAAGATCGTGACTTTTATCATTATCTTCCTAATTGATCATTGAAGGTGAACTCAAAATGCATGAAGTGTTGCAAAAACTGTAATACATCCACTTCCTAATTATGCCATTCCTCATGTTAGCCAACCCTCCAGATCTACTTCATAATTATGCCATTCCCCGTGCTAGCCAACCCTCCACATCCACTTCATAATTATGCCATTCCCCATGCTAGCCAACCCTCCACATCCACTTCATAATTATGCCATTCCCCATGCTAGCCAACCCTCCACATCCACTTCATAATTATGCCATTCCCCATGCTAGCCAACCCTCCACATCCACTTCATAATTATGCCATTCCCCATGCTAGCCAACCCTCCATTCCACTTCATTATTACGCCACCCATGCTAGGTAGGAGTCGACGAGTGCGCAGGCCCTCTCCCCGTGCAGGCCCGCACAGCTCGAGGCGGGGTCCGAGTCTAGTCCGGCCTGGTCCGCGTCCGTCACGATGTCGTGCAGGACGGAGGGCGAGATGACGCACAGGTCCTCGGGTCCCAGGCGGGTCAGCATCTCGCCCGCCACCCGCACCAGGTGCCCGCGGCACGAGCAGCTGTGGGCGGTCGCCACGCGCAGGACCTGGGCAGGGGCGCAAATACATGGCACAGGAGATTTATTAGAGTAGGAAGGTTGAGTGGTGTTGGTTGCTTAACAACCAACGACAGCTAGGCTTTCATTATTGACTGACGAGACAGGTACGCAAATACATGGCACAGTAGATTTATTAGAGTAGGAAGGTTGAGTGGTGTTGGTTGCTTAACAACCAACGTCAGCTCTATATAGACTATATCATTATTGACTGACGAGACAGGGCGGGAATAACTCTTGTCTCAGCCGGTCACATTATGCTGACAACGACCCAACCAATTTACAGGGAACAAAATCAGACAAATAAATCTGCCGATCGTGGGATTCGAACCGCGGACCTTCCGATGTGGAGACCAACGTTCGTCCACTCCTGGCCGTGCGGTACACCGCGAAGTGTACACGAGTGCGAGGCTAACCACAGAGGCCCAGGACCTGTGTAAATATTGGCGTGTGTCTGAGACGTCTGAAGAGCCTCAGGTTTCCCAGCGGTGGTCTCAAATCACATGACACGGCGGGAGGACATGGACTCCTGTCTCAGCTGATCTCATACAGACACCTACCCAACAAATAGGGGACGAAATTGGACATATTATACATTTTTGACTGGTCGAGGGTTTCGAACCTCACGGGCCGTATATCTACGTTGGGTGTGTGACCCAATGACGAAACGCATGGCTTTTAAAGGACAGTCAGAAATTATGTGGGTTCGATCCTCGATAAGGTTACCTAATTTTTCATCCTTTACTGGGTGGGTATAATGTGTCTGCTTAATGTGGCAGACAAAGTCTCACTTTTTATCTTGTTTTGCTTGACAAACAAAAATGCAATATTATGCAATGCAGTCTGATGTCGATGTAAGGCCAACTGGCGTGTTTTCTATTATTCTTAGAGCTGTACTACGAGTAATTTTTAATTTTTGTTTGTGATTTACCAGATACAATTGGTGAAATAAAACAAACAAAACAAAGAGAGATTAGAAGCTGATCCATTTTCTAGCGTGCATGAATATTAATAAAATGAATATGCAAAGAATCATTATTTCAGACATGGTTTTGGGGGTAGGGGATCAGTAGTAATGTCTTATATTAACGGAAATAAATAAGAAAGTAAAAACAAAATTTTAATTCGTGAAACAGAGTTAAGGTGGCATTGTTTGTTTTCATTTTTTCTTCTGTTTGTTTTTGTGTGGTTTTTTTTTAATTGGTCCAGCGAGCACATACGATTTACAATTTGAGAGGAGGAACATAAACGTCAATGTTTTTTTTACTGCAGTCATAATTTAAATAATAACAAGTAAATCATGTGTAGATAGGGCGTAATGCTAACTTTGCATCAAAAGCAATATCACCGTGTGTGTGTGTGTGTGTGTGTGTGTGTGTAATTCAGATATAGAGCCCACAGTGAAGAAAGCTTAGAAGATCGATAATTTCCATTTACTAACTCACTGAAAATTATATTATTTTATTGCCCCCAACATGGTAGAGTAGTACCGACACAATGGAGACAAAGTAGGCAATCAATACTTATTGACTCATGACATTGTCAATGTAGCTCTCAAACCTATCGTCGGCTGAACTTATGCAATGGTTTACCAAGCGTTTATAAGATAATTCACAAAAGTAACTCATATTAATGTTAACTATTTCAGTCATATTTTGAACATTATGCACAATTAAAAATATAAGTAGACGGAGAAAATGGGTAGATTGTGTAAAAACACAAAAAATGTATATGTATGTGAGTGTGTGTGTGTGTGATTCGATACGCAGTCCACAATGGAGACGGCTTAGGAGATCGATACGTTCTATTTACCCAGCCCTTGAGCGTCCAATATACGCTCCTGTAGCAGGTACTGCAGTCCTAGCATGTTCAGTGATCGCGCCTGCCCGAACTGTTGGGGGTTCAGGCAATCTAGTGCCAGGGGAGATCACCCTGTCGGCGCTGATAATACCAATACGGCCGCACTAAATCATAGTTTGAGATATTGTTGCATTCCTTCACTGCCATCGGTGTCATTCCTCGGCAACAAGATTAAGAGCAGATCTTTTATTTGAGAAATAAATCATATTAATTTTTTTTATTTGCGTTTTTTTCCCGATAAACGTATACATGCAAGCATTAACTGATCTTGCAATGTCAAAAAGAACAAACACCCTTGCCTTGAGGTCTGTTCTCTCGCCTTTTATCTATTATCTTAATACATAAATTATCATTGTGTGCATGTTATCCTTCATTTGTTTAACGTATCGCTCTAGTGACAAGTAAATAACACGCCTTGTAGGTGAAGCTTTGAAAAGAAGCGCCGACTTCAAAACCCAAGTAAATGGGCCTGTTTTGTCAAGTGTACATTACACACAAAATTCACTTAAATTTTTAGCTCAAAATTACCATTTTTCTGTAGTTTAAGTATGAACAAAAATAGTCTGTAACCATGATGTATTATGTACATGTATATCAAAATAAGAATAAAACAACGCTAAATTTAAAAAAAATGGTATTTGATTCCTTAAGTGGCCTGAGGGAAATAGAAAATATACACGAAGAAAGGAGTGAAAGAAACCATTCGAAGATTAACGAATCTGACCAAAACACACAAGGGGGATAAACTTATGAAGACATTGTACAGTTGGGAGGCTAACTTCCCGTATGCGTCACTTATAGCACGAGTCTGCTTGCTGCTTCATACAGTTATTATCAGCATTATTAAAACTATCGACGTTTAAACCAGCAGAATTCTCAGGCCAAACAGTTCATTCAAGCTATAAGCCCTACCATGGCGATAGTTTCTCTTACCTTAGTCAACCAATCCATGGTAACGGCGGGAATATTAAAGGCTTGTTCCGGTATGGATAAAACAATTTTGTCCAAAACATAGCCTAGATCTGTCTGTTCAGTATTTGCCGGTAACGTTTGATCGTTAGTTGATGGTGCCTCACTGGCATCCTGTTTATCTGGCTGTGTATCTGAAGTTTCTTCAGCCGCATCTGCCTCTTTCTCTTTGTCTAGTTCCGCTTCCTTTTCATCTGGATCAGTAGCTTTGCCTTTTGGTTCCATAGCACATGTGATGTACCTGACTGCTAGCCCTCCCAGGGATTCGAGTGATACGCCCGACATGCGGGCTTTAGACAGAATCGTGGCCACCCAGTCAGGGCGCAGGGATGCCAGGCTATCGATGGTGCTCTCGTCCAGCTTGTCCGGGGCCCTTTGGACGATGGTGCCGGACACCCGCGTAAAGGCCGAGGTTATTCCGCTGGACGCGAGGGGCGACTTGCCTGGTACTGCACCTTTGCTGGCAGCGCTTGCCGCACTGGAGGTCTTGCGCCAGCAGTCCACGAAAGCTTCTGAAAGCAAATCCACAAGGCCGACTTTCTGCGCCATGTCCCCGACAGCGTTGCAGTGAGCGAGAAGCGAGACTACTGCGGATGTAGCTTTGACCATGATGGCGGAGGCCACGGTGCTGGAGAGATACTTGTCTGCCCTGTCCGTGAGGTTCCCCGGCCCGAACATCTTCAGGTACTCGGCGGCGCAGCGCAGGGCCACCACGTTCTCCTTGGTTATCTCTAGCGGCATGTTGTAGCAGAAGTCGGCCACCTGCTCGAACGTTTGGTTCCCACCGGGGAAGTTTTGGAGGTCTACCTTAATGTGGTCCAAATCCTTCTCAGGTTTCGACCTGGCCAGTTCACAGAAGTAGTCAGACCTGGCATAGAATGGGAACTTGTGCAGCTTGTGGTCTTGTCCTTGTATGGTGACTGTGATGTCGCTTAGATCACCGCTCCCTCGAAACTTGGAAAAATCCATAGCTAGTGTGGCTCAGGTGTAACAGGCCTGGGGGTAACAGAGAGGGACTGAGATAATTTCATTTTTATTAAAGCACAAAATGAAGCTCAGTACTTTAGTCAATTTAATATCAATGTTGGGTATTTCTAACTAAAATAATAATAATAATAATAATAATAATAATAATAATAATAATAATAATAATAATAATA
>RQTK01000359.1:23565-123302 GCA_003991915.1 Elysia chlorotica | reverse complement strand
TAACAATAATAATAATAATAATACTAATAATAATAATAATAATAATAATAATAATAATAATAATAATAATAATAATAATAATGATGAATAAAAGGCAAAAAATGATAAAACGTGACATTTTTTTTTTCAACAAGTTTAGTTAATTTTTTTTAATGAATATAGATTAGTAAAAATAAGATTAAATCGAAATTCACAAATAACTTTCTCATTTAATATCCTTCTTTTGGCACGAAGAGGGTGTGTATGTGTGTGTATGTAAACTTCTATACTATATGAAAAGTCCTTGAAAAGAGGTTACATTTGTGACCAGTTAAAAAATAATCGTTATGTGTTATTGGAATCTCCCTTAGAGCTGACCCTTTATTCTTTGCGTTATGTGGTAAAGTTTATCGTGTGGGTCGTGCTTTGTTCTTTTAACTGGTGATCTACAGTTTACACAATGAAAAAAGGGGGCGGGGGTAGTTTAGTCGCTACATCCCGCGATTTGGGTTCGACTCAAGCCCCTGTCCTTCTTACAAATGGAATCGGTGGCAGTATAATGTGACCGGTTGTGACAAAGAGTCTGATATCCCCGCCCTATCTCTTTGTGACAGCAAGGAAATGTGTCAAAAAGTTAATCTTAGTACTTTCATCTCGCCCTTGGCATAACCTAGTGGCTACCACTGGAAGTAAATAAACTAAGCTTGATAATTAAATGAACAAGTTACTGGTACTTTGGAGCAGTCCATCTACAGTTCAATCTTAATACTAGCTACACGCAATAACTGCCTGCTAGAATATCATAGCACTGTGTTGGTATTCCCATAATATATGCAAAGCAATAAGTCTAATGTGCATCTTTGTACTTACTTTGAAGTCAAAATATAGACAAAAGCTGATGTTGGTTTCTAAAGGTATCCACAGAAGCACTGAACTGTCTTAGTGCCCACATTACCAATGCAAAGAGTCGTCTTTTCATTGGCAGTGTCTATAATCCGCATTACAAATAGGCTCGATCAGAGTGGATCGCGTCAGGGCCGTTCTTGTTATCTTGGCACGGAACACAGTACCCACACAGCCCTTTCCGCACCCAATTCTCGCGCGTTCAAGTAACTGTACGCCTATAGTCTCATTAAATACATAAATGTTGTCCGTGTTTACCTCTAGGCCAGTGTCACAGCCAGTGCCGCTACGAGAACGCCTCGATCCGATCCGGCTAGCAGCAGTGGTAGAAGCGGGAGTGTGGCAGTGTGCTGGGTGCATGTCCGAACACGTTCATTAAGAAGGGCGCGGACATAGACACACAAAGCTTAAAATAATAGTTAAAAAACCCTAAGGAACTTGGGCTACACACATATCGATCTTCCGTCGGAATAACTATTTATGTCACAGTCGGAAGTTTCACAGCTTGTTGCTGTTTTCAGAGTTGTCGCTGCACTAGTAACAATCAACCCGAGGTGCTGGGGGCATACAGGACCTTCATATCGATTACATGGGGATGGATGACCTGATCAGTGAACTGCTACACTAAAATGACAAAAGCCTTCATCGGGAATTCTAGTGCGCGGTGCTAATTTTAGTATCGGCGCTGAATACACGCTGTTGACAAGCCATTTTTATATTCTTGTTCTTGTTATTTTTGTTGTTGGTTTTGTTGCTTCGTTTGTTTGTTTTCTCTGCCTTATTTTTTTGTTGCATTTATTATCATTGTTAGTGTGTAGAAACTCATGGGGGAGCTAGATAACAGAGAGTCTTCAGAGAAGAAACCCCCCTTATAGCAAGTGTTATTATCATTGTTATAATTGTTTTGCTTTTTTTTTTTTATTAACGGCTTTGGCAAAGAAATAATCAGACCATGAAGCCGTGGACTTGTATTGCTTTATTTGTTGTGTAATAAATTATAAGAGAGTGGAAGATTATACAAAATAGGTGAAGCTCGACAAAGCAAAAGGGATAGGCAAATGAGGAGTAGAGAAGAAGAAACAGAAGAAACGATTAAAGCAGAGAATAGAATCCTTCATGATTAAAGCAAAGTGGTAAAGTCAGGTTAAAACAATATTTTTTTTTAAATAATGGATCAACATAAACTTGTGTGTGTATACGTGTGTATGTGTGTATATATTGATAATGCGTATGTTATGGTGAGGAACGTGTTTATAACGTATAGATCCTTTTTTAAACATTTGAAGCGAGAGATTGATCCAACAATTTTTTATTTCAATGTCTCTGCTGTTCTCACATATGCACCCTTTCTTAGATCTGCCACTTTGAGTAGATCAACTTAATATGGTTACATAATGCAGAACCTTCCGTTACCTCCATGTTGCTTTGCCCCCCCCCCCCCCCCCCTCTCTCTCTCTCTCTCTCTCTCTCTCTCTCTCTCTCTCTCTCTCTCTCTCTCCTTTCTCTCTATCTCTCTCTCTCTCTGTCTCTCTCTCTCTCTCTCTCTCTCTCTCTCTCTCTCTCTCTCTCTCTTTTGCTCTTTCTTTCGTTATCTATCTCTGTCTTTGTCTCTACTCCTCTGTGTCTCTGTCTCTCTGTCTGTCTGTCACTCTGTCTGCCTGTCTCTGTTTCTATGTCTCTGTCTACCAGTATGTCTGTATGTCTGTCTGCCTATCTGTCTGTTTGTCTGTCTCTGTATCTGTCTGTCTGTCTGTCTGTAAGTCTATCCCTCTCTCTCTCTCTCTTTCTCTCTCTCTCTCTCTCTGTGTGTGTGTGTGTGATGGGGGATGGGGGTGGGGGTATCATTTATTTTTGTTTAGGTATTTTTGTTCTTGCTCGTTTTTTTTTTTCAAATTAATTTTTTCTTTGTCACCGGTTGGTGTTAGTACATAATTTTTGTGATACATGATTTTGACCGCACAAAATACACAGTGCCTGTATCCCCGCTCTGACTCTACGGTCCAAAAATCCGTTAGACTTGAGCCTCAGGATACATCACGTAAATATTGTCAGGCTTAGAGCCTTGGGACCCGCCCTCAAGCTGTGTTTAATCTGGTGTTGTGTGTAATAAGAATAGCAACTCGCGGTTTTTTTTTAAATCTTTGCAAGGTTATGTAGGTTTTAAGTTATTTCCCTTTACGCCCGGGTGGGGGACTAGGTAATAGATTGTACATAATAAAGACATAGTGAATTAATAATTTTACGACTCCATATTGCAAAAAAAGCCTTTTATGAGCACATTCTTTTTCTTAGTTAGTTCAGAAAGTTGAAACTGAAGGACGTTGTCATTATTATTGTTGTTGTTGTTGTTGTTGTTGTTGTTGTTGTTGTTGTTGTTGTTGTTGTTGTTATTATTATTATTATTATTATTATTATTTGTATTATCATTATTGATACATGTTAAAATGTAATGCTGTAGGCTTACAATGCATGGCCTTTTGTCTGCTACTTCCATTATCTGCTGGACTCACAGCCGATGCAACAAATTCCTCCTCGATTACAAAGTATACCACAGGCCCCGATATAAGCATTGAGTACGTGATACGAGAGTGTAAATCCAACCACTGTTGAACCACCAGTATACAAGTTATATAGTTGGCTATCTTCTTTTTTACGGCTATATTTAAGTCAATGGCCTACACATGTTTTCCTGGTCATGCATTTAATTTATTGTCTCGGCGGTTAGTTGTTCGTTTGTTTTTCTTTTCTTTTCAAAGCTCTTTAATCTAATGCACTGGATAATAGAGCGGCGGGTTTGCCCTAAAGTAGGCCTTTTGTGCCATCTAATAGCTCTATTTGTACCAATAGTGTCATGACGCCTCTGTCTCCTTTTTTCCTTCTTGTTACATTGATCCTTTAACAGCGTCGGTCCTGCTAATGCTTAAATTATCATCTCTTTAAACAACCACGCACTAACTATGTTCATGTTTTTATGAAAATTCTGACCGGTCCACAAATTTTAGAAATCTGCTACATGTACCACGACCTGTAGTGAAGATAACACTGCTATTTGAATCTACCAATGAGAGATAAAGAAACACGATCGAGCTTAGAGCACAGCTTCCGGTGCGCCTGGTTTCAAAAACAACAACACACCCAGCCCAATGTCCATGTCGTCATTGTCGTGGGATTTTATCTTCTAATGTTTTATTCCTCTAGATAAATTAGATCTACTCTTAGATCTAAATAGGGGTTCCTGCAATACAATTTAATTATTTATGAATAGCCAAGACTTCAGGTAATTAGATTTAATCTAATCTAGATCTAGAGATCTTTTGCAATTCGTTAACAAGCTGGAGCATCCTACCCTTATAGTGGTCTTCGCCAAAGAACCTGCCTCTACAGAGAGAAGATGGCACTCCTTGAGTTTCGTGGTCCCTAGCCTGTGGGCGGGCGATTTCGATTATTAAAATTGAATAAAATGTCTGCCAGCTGTAGATCTACTCTGTCTTTAAGTTGTCAATTGAATTATAACAGAATCTACCTGCCAGCTAGATCTATAGGCTATCCTTCCTGTGTAAAAAATAATTTTTTATTGTATGGGCAAGATTTACAAAATTTGATTCAAAAGCAGGAAGCGATTTGATTGTATTCAATTGTTTATTTAAAAATGTGTTCAATGTGGGCGGGGAAGGGGTGTGTGGACAAACATACACATGCAGATAAAATTGATATGTTTTAAAATTTTAAAGCAATTGAAACTATCTCTAAGTCTGTCTCTCACACTCGGGCTCGTTTGCTCTGTCTGTCTCTCTCATTTTCTCACCACAGATTGTTTGACTCCGATGTAATTGAATGAATCTTACCCACTCGTCCCTCGAATCCCGCCCACGCACGCATTTGATCGCCCATAGGCTAGGGATCACAAAACTCAAGTGCCGATTATAACAAAAAGTTGGTTCTAACAGGATAAGTCATAAGAATGTATTTTTAACGGAGCCTAGGGCTAGGATTCTGTAAACAAGTGATTTCAGTTCTCAAAGAATCTATAGTAATCTGTTTTATTTTATTTATAAGATTCTCTAAGTTCTTTATTTTTTTTTAAAGATTCTATTTTCTAAATGTGGGCGTAGATCTTAAGGTCTATTTTGAACATTAATCTCAGAAATCAAAATGTTGAGATTATAAAGGCCCACACAGTCTTCACAACATTAGAATGCATTGATTCGTAAGTAAAGAAAGGTATTCTTAGTTAGGAGAAAACAAATCTATTCCTTTGTTTAAATTGTTAGTTTCTGTTATAAAAATGGGATAATTATTGTAAGATACTGACACCCTCTCAACCAGCACGATAAACAATCAGCAGTCATAGCTCTACTCTCGGGCTACCTTATTCCTGAGAGATCTATCTAGATCAACATACTAAGAAAGCAAGGAGAGACAGCAGAAGGGAACGAGAGAAAGAGAAATACAGGTCGGTCACAAAAAAAAGAGAGAGAACAAACGACTTAAAAAATGTAAGCAATTGTATTCATGAAGGCACCTTGTGTGAAGGTTCAGTTCCTAGTTTCTATCCTCCGTTTGTTTTTTTCAGTACATTTATACATTTTTTATTCCACTGCACTGGTAACTAGGCCTGACTACTTTAAGTAAAATTACTTACTTGTTACTTGTATCCGTCGCCATGTTCGTCGATAGGATCTCCAGCAGACATCACAACATTTGTTCCTGTCCCTACTCTGCAGACTTATTTTGTGTAAACTTAGACCACTGCTCTTCTCAATGTTGTCAATCAAGGTGGTGAGAGGTCTGCCTTTTCTTCTTTTGCCGGCAAACTTTCCTTGCAGGACTGTCTTCATTAGATCAGTCCTTGTGTTGCGTATTACATGGCCCGTATATCTGAGTCTGCGTTTTTGGACCTCACTCAATAGCTTTCGTGTGACAACTAGTTCTTTTAGGATACTGTCATTTGTTCTTTTCTCTTTCCATACAAAATTACCATGTGAAAAATACAAGAAAAAAACAAACAAACTCTATTGATACACTAATTGCACCTTCATTAGCTTTTTACATTCTAGATACTATGTGTTAAAGTTTAAGGCCTTCATCAATCTTTAAATGTATTTGAGACCACCACTTCAAAAAACCTGAGGCACTTCAGACGTCGCAGACACCCTTTAAATCAATATTTACACTGGCCCTGGGTCTTAGTGATTAGCCTCGCACTCGTATACACTTTGGTGTACCGCAAGGGCAGGAGTGGACGAATTGGCTAAAGTGATTGAGTGTTAATCTACGCTGTTGGACTCCCATGATCGCCAGATTTATTTGTTAGATTTTGTCCCCTGTAAGTAACTCGTTGGACCGCTGTCAGGAGTCATGGTATCCCCGTCCTGTCTCTTGTGTGGCAGCAAATGAGCATGTATAAAATTGTCAGACGTCAGTCTTTACGCGCGTCCACTATTTCCAAAGTGCTGAAGCGAGGAGCAGGTTTAAAATTTCATTTTTTTCTCTCTCTAATCAACCACTTTTTAAAGAAACAACTAGAACTAATTCAGTTTACCTTGCTAATAAATAATGAGCAGTTAAATTTATGACAGATTTATTGTTTCGTAAACCCACCATAAAAAATGGAAAGGTGCTCAACACCTCAGACTCTAAGTCTTAAGTGGTAGTCAACCACTGCCCACAGCACTGAACTGTATCAATTTTTCTTTTTTAACTAAGTTTAAATGTAGACCCCTATTGTTTTTTTTTATTGTAATAAATATTTTAATTCACTTTATAAATCTATGCATAATTATATGTAACAAAATGTGTTTTTTTTTTTCATTTAAATTATTTCAGTATGGCAAACACATGCAAAGAGCAAACTCGGCTCGGTTTTACTAGAGACACAGATAACTTTTTGAATACCTTGTTTCAAATATGGGACAAATTGGGCATGGATGACACGCAAAAGAAAACAAGAGGGGAAGCCGCCCGATCCCATGTTAAAGCCTTAATGCAGAACATGATCACAGAGGAGGAAAACTTGATGAGTCGATTAGCAAAGACAATCACAGACTTTACTGAAAAATTGGATCAACTGTGCGAAGAATTGTCCCTTCCTCACATCAGAGTAAGTAACTTGAAGTGAACATGTTCTGAATTAGATGGTTTGGGTCTTTAATTTATTTTTTTATATGAATAAAACTTTAATAGAAAAGAAACACTCGGTCTTAATTTTGTTTTAAATTTTGTTCATAACTACTCCGGCTGTGGATAGCCCAGTTTAACATTTAAAGTTTTTTTTATAAAATGAAAAGCAAGATTGAGCAGTTGGCATCTGTGATTTTTGCAGCATTCTTTGGGTTTTCAAGTGAAACTTAATTAATATCTAGTCGAGATGCTCAGGGGTAATGTTTTGGACATTTTTTTCATCCTTTTTTAATGTAGTTTTAAAAAAGTTTTCTGTGTTAAATTAAAGAAAGTTGAGTTCTGGTGGTCTTCAGACTTTCCTCCATGTGGTTTGAAATAATGATTCCAAATAAAAATGAATTACATGTATATGGCAAGAAGATGTATGTTTTTTGTCTCAACAGGTATCAACAGATTTGACGATGATTCAGAGAGAGAAACTGCTCAGAACTAAAGTAGAGTTAATGAGCAAAGAAAAAAACGACCGTTTGAGCAAGTACAAGGAGTTGCATGCCAAAGACCAAGAGCTTTGTGACTGTCTAAACATGACACCATATTACTTACCCTCTGGTGTTGTCCCCTCTTTAGAGCAGTTGAAAGAATGTGAGAAACATGTGAATCAGCTTCAAGTAGAAAAGGTTGGTCTCCTTAATAAGTACATGTAGATTGTTTCTCTTATTAGTATTACTGTTTTTAAAAGTACACAGATTTCTGAAAATAAAATCTATTTGCAAATAGTAATTTTTTTTGTGCTTCTGCTCCTAGCTAGAACCTTTTTTTTTTATATTTCTACACACATGACGTTTCACCTCCCCTCCCCCCCCCAATGTTTGAAACAGTTTTGTGAGGCATGCTTGTTCTTGTTAGTTTCTGACCAGACACTAACGTCTTGTCTCATGGGTATCATCATATCACTGAGATTTAACCTTTTTGTCTCATTCCCAACTGCCAATTGGATAATGTTTATTTTTTTGTTTGCTCTGCAGGACAAAAGATTTTCACTTTTTACAGTCACAAAACGGAAAATTGTAGACCTTTACAATTTGTTGGAAATGGACCCTGAATCATCCTTTGGACATGATCTGGTTTGTGAAGACGATGCTGCTTTCCAGCTCTCCACCAAAAACATGGACCAAATGAACGACTTGTTTGAATCAGTAAGTTCTTCATGATAAATGTTTACTGTTTTAAACACATCTGCGTCTCACGTTTAAAAATACATTTTTTTATTCCTATTGTAGCAGATTGGATTCATTTTACTTTCAGAGACAACAAAAAAGCTCTGAGTTTATCTAGATCTATCACTTTTGTAAACTAATAATAAGCTTCTAGTTACTTATTACTCAGAGAAACCTATTAAGCTTTCAGTAACTCTCTCAGCACATGGCCCTTCAGAATTGAAAGTACAGAGTAAGGGAATTTTAGATTTTGTACCTGAAGGAGGGAGCATCAGACATACAGACAGGAATAGCAATAGCAATGACAAAAAAAGCAACAAAAACATATTTGTTGAATAGGTTCACAACACAGATTGTTTTATCACAGAAGTCCATACAATATCAATGAGAACAACTGCGAAAGAAGAAGTTGGTTAAAAAGCAAGTTGTTTTAAAGCTTTAAAATGTGTATTATTGACAGTCTCCAAGCTTGGATTACATAGAAAGAAGTTGTTTGTTTGAAACAAAATATTGTAGTTATCTTGTGATTTATTTTTAAATGTAGGGCTGAATTAATCAAAGAATATAAATGTTGAAATCGGTGGTGATACAAAGAGAGTCAAATTATTGTGTTTTAAGTGGAAACGCCAGTCATTTATTGTGAATGTTATTAAACTTCTATATAAATTTGACTTAAGTTGATATGCTCCCAAACAATTTGTGCAGGGATTTGATCTCACACTGCAGTCAAACCATTGCTTAAATTTGAAGTTTGACACTGATTTGTACTGCCTCAAATACTAACCCCTCATGTTCTAGCTTTTTCTGTACGCCCTTAATATGTTTCTTAACTCATCTAGCAGTAGTAGTAGGTATCATTACATTTGTGAAATGTATATTTTAAGAATTTTTAAAAAATCATATCGTCTGTGTACAGTGGAAATGCAGATTTATTCTAATTTATAGATGTCTATGTGTATCTTTGAGGACATTGAAAACAATGATTTCTCTCCTTAATATCACTTGTTGTATTGTTTAGATTTCTATGACCCAAAGCACACACATGTGAGATAAAAAAACAACACAGGTAGCTATCTCATTCAATGGCTAGTCTTTACTCAAATCCCTTTTTGGACTTACATCATTACTAAATATACTTATGTATAGACTTTTCTGTCCCTTGTTTTGGATTATAGAGTGAGCTACAATATAAATCTTTTCTTTCTTGCAGTTGACAATGTTAAACGACGAGATGGTGACAGAGGTAGAGGACTTGTGGGAGCGTCTGAGGGCGCTGTGGAATCGGCTCGAGATCTCTGACATTGACCGCGAAGCGTTCGAAACAAATAAAAAGGGTCATGGGAAAGCTGTTATTGAAGCTTTAAAGGCAGAAATTGTTGAGTGTGAAAAGCTCAAGTTTGAAAACATGCGCAAGTTTATAGACGGCATAAGGACTGAGCTGAATTCTTGGTGGTCTAAGTGCTATTTTAGCAAAGAGCAAAGAGATGAGTTCAGAGGCTTTTATGAAGGTGAGATATATTTTGGTTTCATTTGACCGTATCTACTCTTTTAAAATATATATATTACATTTTGAGAACTAGGACAAATGCGAATATTGTGAAGGGATATGTTGTATACATAAGAATGTGAAGCAATCAGGGTCAGTCAGGCACAAGTCGCCGATATAGGTTTTGAGGTAGAGACCTCCAAACATTACAAAGCACTATAATTATATTATAATAATTTAAAATATATTTTAATTCACCTTTTGCATTTCCAAAATAATTTCAATATCTTTGGTTCAAGAAATGATAGAGTTACAAATTTTTGACCGCCTGAATGCATTTAGTGATTTTTAACACATGAATAATTCCAAGTCAAATGTCTGACTTGTACCTGATTGAGTCTATTTGACCCTGGTAGCCTCTCATATTATGCCATTTAATTCCTCTATTTGTATGTATAAACCTATTCTAAAGTCATGGTTTATAGATGTATTTGCACATGTAAACCTTTTTCTTTGGTTATGGTTTTCTATATATCATGCATTTGCATCTATAAAAAAAAATTTTCAAGTCCTGATTTCTGTTGACTGTAGAGGATTGTACAGAAGAGCTGCTTTCAAGGCATGAGGAGGAGCTTGAGAAGATGAGAAAATATTACAGCTCTGCCAGAGACCTGTTCGAACGACTCTCACACAGAGATGAGCTGTTCCAGAAAATGATAGTCATGGAGGCAAGTTCTTATTTAAACTTTAAGTACTGTTAATATTCATAACTTTTAAGAAAAGAAATGTCATAATGTACATTTCAAAGGGCTCTACAGCCCTAAATGGACTTTCTTTTATTTTTTAGTGTTCATCAGTTAGTATTCAAACATTTATTATGAGTTAATGCAGAGAACATTAAAAGAAATAATTTAAAGAAAAATATATTTTAAGCAAATTTTAAAGTATGCTGATGTAGCTTAGACTATAGATGCTATTAAAATCCATTACAAAGGGAATATGCTTTTATGTGTCATTAAGTAATTGAATTGGAACTTTTGAAAGTAAAGAGTTTCAAGTATGGTTTTAGTTAGATCACTAAACAATGACACCTGCAAGCAAGTGAGTAATGTTAAACGGTGCATCTCTACTTATTGAACATGAGGCTTCTAACAAAGTTGTAACTTTCATCCATAAACATGATGGTCTAACAAAGACCTGCTTTCAATTAAAAAATTAAAAAGTGGTGTGTTTAACCTTTTGATCTACATCAAAATTCTTTTTAGCTGTGATGAAGTTGTTGGTAGTAAAACTTAATGCTGCATCAATAACCTACTTGAATTACTTTAATGTCATCAAAATACTGCTGTATTGTTCCTTTTTGATAAATGTCACAAATACAAAATATCTGCAGGAAGAGGCACACAATGTCAACAGATACAAAAACAGAGGGGGAAAACTTCTGCAAGAAGAAAAGACAAGAAAGAAAGTACTGAAGGAGATACCAAAAGTATGTAGCTGATAGACCTAGGAACTCATCTGTCACATGATTGGATTGTCTTATATGTATTTTAATATTGGTTTGCTAAAAGATTTAAACTTCAGATGCCACTTGACTTCTCCAGGAATGCGAAAATACAGGATACGGATCCTTGGGGTACATTTCTAGCTGGACTCGATGTGTATAAAACTTTCCCCCGAAAAGTTTAGAACGCCACCGTATTTGGTTTTCCTGACGAAGAAATTCCAGTTTCTATGTGCCGTTTAGCTTTCATTGCTTGAACAAAGCCTTGATACATAGTCATGAAAACCATTGCTTGTTTTTTTCAACTGGCCTTAGAGAATTTATGTCTGAACCCAAGAGAGGCGTTTTACGAGGTCACTTCATATCACATATACTTTGGCGTAATGCGCCCATCTGGGGGACTCCATCGCAGAAAAAAACAAAGAACAATGTGTATCGACATGCTTTTGTCTTTTCATTGTTCATTACATGACCTCACCAGGGTTACGAATGTCAACCTGTAGTTTATCTGATCGGCATCGTCAATTTTTCTAAATACAGTATTACCGATCTACCGTTGATTAAAAAAACGAAAAGGTGCGAAACTGAGGCAATGTTGCTTATCCTGCAGTTTCGATTTCTGATCTTCTATTACATTACAAGTACTTTCGATTCAAAAGTACACATGCCGCTAAATTCGTTTTGCTTTCTATATCAATTCCGGTAAACCTTGCTATTTCGAGTTATTCATTCCTAGAATATGTCATTAAATTTTTGCAATTGTAACTTTATTTGCGTTTTTTGATGCGGCGATTTAGTCAACCTGACATCGACACTTATCGCAAAAGTAGACTTAAACATCGATATGCAACTGATTTTTTTTTAAAATAATAAAATGAACTGAGAAAAAGAGGTGCGCATTAAACAAAATCAGAAGGGATTTTGATTTTTTTTAGGGATACACATTTCTTTGTTGACTGTCAGTAGTCTATCGGGATGATCCATAATTGCCTATCAATTCACTCTGCTTTCTTATTGGCTTTATTCGTCCCAAACCACATCGATCTCAGCGATTTGTCTATCCTTACCTTATGCCCTTTCCAACAATAGATATTTTTTAATTGAAGCGTGTGATCTTATTTGATGAACACAACGGTTTGCTATGCTATCTTTCATGCGCTCAGGTGTTATTTTGTAAACAGGCAAACTACGTTGTGTAAACCTAAAGTATCATGATTGCCAGATTCCCGCACTTTGGGGCTCAGTCTAGATCTAGATCTAGCAGAGTGATTATCAAGTCTGAGTGTTCTATTTAGTAATTCTATTTTTTAGTCTAGATTTTGCATTTTTTAACTGTATGCAAGTACCTCTCTCACATTTGTAACCACTAATTTCTTTTATTATTGTAAGTTTCATTTTTATAGCAGGGTGACAACTCAGTTCATTTTATAATTAAAAACAGGTGCACAATTAAAATGTCTGATATATATAGAGTAATTATCCTGAGGATATTGGAAATCAACAAGTCAATAACATGTACAGGTCTAAAGGTCATACAACCTTAATATTGTACAATAAGTCAGGAATGATATAAAACGGGATGATTGCAATGGACAAGTGGACAACAAAAGTGTCTCTTGGCATGCTTCATTATTTTTATGTACTGCTTAAGTCAAGCTTATTAGTACATTGGTCTAGGTTTACAAGGATAACAATTTGATGATCTGTCATATATCCGGCAAATTTCAGGGGTTGAAGAATTTTCACTGTGATCCCTGGTCCATCTTGATCCAGCTCTCTCCTGTTAGGGTGGTTTTTTTTTTTAACTAACTCAGTTTCCATATTTTCCTTTTACTTCAAGTTATTGATTTTCTTTTTATTATTCGTTTTTACTACTTTCTAGGTAGAGGAAGAAATTGCAGAAGCTGTCTTAAAATGGGAGTCTTCCACAGGCAAAGAGTTCAGACTGAATGGTTTGAGATACCCTGATTTTATTGAGAATGAGTGGACACATTTTCATGAGCACAAAGAGCAGCAGAAACAGTCTCGGGTAAGATGGATGTTGAAACTATGGCACTCTAGATAAGTTAGTAAAGTATGGTCTGCCTTGATTTCAAAGTTTATTGGCCAAATAAGGCTATACAATCATGTCTAATCAGAAACATCCAAATTGCTCTGTTATTGGATTGCATATGAATTTATGCATATTGGCTGATATTGGCAATCTATATTTTTCAATATTTGAGGAGTCATAAAAATTTAAAACAAGTACAAATTGCTTGGTTCATGTTCTAATTTTGTACTCACTAATAACATGAGTAAATATGATCAGGTTAAAAGAAAAATAGGGACATTGGTTATTTAACCTTCACCAATATGAATTCCTCAATTTTTATTTGTTGTTTGTTTTTCTAAATATTAATTTTTTTTCTTCTTCTGAACTTATGGTTTCCTCGAAACTAAGCCATTTGTGGGTGAAAAACACCCGTATACACACACACTTTCCTCGCTCTCTCCCCACAAATGAAGTTCGACCTTCTCCTAACCCCCCCCCCCCCCCCCCTCCCTCCCCCCCCCCCTCTCTCTCTCTCTCTTTACACATTTAATTCAAACTTCTTAGTCTTTTTTCTATTTCCGTCTCTGCCTCCTGCCTATTTTGCATTTTGTTCATCTTTTGCTTCCCCTGCACCTTCTCTTCTTCCGTCCGCTCCTGCTACCTTAGTTCATCCTGATCCAACTCATTTTCCTAACTATCCATCTCATTCTGCTACTGCTCTTTCTATTTTCCCACTCCCTGTTTCTGGTGCTTATCTTTCTCCTACTGCTCCTCCTCCTGCCCTTTTTCCTCTTTTAGCTCTCCAACCTGGTGCTTTTCCTCTTCCTCCTGCTTCTCCTCTCATCTTCTTGCTCTCCCTCTCTCCTCCCCTCCTTGACCATAAATATTGCACTACTTTATTTTCTTTATTTTCTTTTTCTTCTTCTTTCCCTCCCTTATATCTTCCTAGTAAGATCCATGGGTAGAGACTATAAAATGACAGAGAGGATGTCAAGGGTGTTCAACAATTCCTTGTGATGGGCAAAAAAAATAGTTTCACCTGAACAGACTAACAGAGAAATAGATATAAATATAATATACACAAATAAGTAAATGGATTGACCGCTAGATCGATAAATAGATGCACTTATTACATAGCTATTTCACGCCACATGCCATATGTTTCTTAATTCTCTTTTAGTGTCGCTGGGTAAAAACTTTTCTTTTTCAAGTCACCGGGTGGTTTTCACCCATGAATGGCTTAAAGTACTACAAATGGTGGTGAAGGTTTACCAACTGTATCTAATATTAAAAAATGATTTATCAAGAAATTTATTTTTCCAAGTTTTATTACAGATTACTGCCAATTAACCCTCCTCACCCCGCCCAGCAAACTAACCACTTTAAAGAAGAAACATAATCATGTAACTCACAACACACAATGAACCAGCTGTTTTGGACATTGTTCCAATTATCTGCTCAAATCATTATTTTATTTTATCAAACTATAACATTGACAGCTCCAGGCTCGCGCCAAGCAGACCCATGATGAGATGTTGTACGGCAGCAAGGCCTCGATTTCTATGACACCAAGCAAGCGGAAACTGCAGCCAGTTATCACGCCCATCCGTACCCCGCTGAAGGCTAGAAAGGTTTGCTTTTCATTTCTTACTCAACATTTTCCATAATTTGATTTTAACAACTTGTGTAGGTTGACAAAAAAAAGTTCTGAATCATGAAGGCTTGAGTAAATTTGAACTTCAAAAGAATGTGGTTTTAGTGTAATACTGTATTTAGTAATTGTTTTGCCTTTTTGTGTTCTCTTTATTTATTTATTTTTTACTTGTTATTCTTAGGTTTCCAGCACAGCATCAGTATCTGTGAGGGTCAAAGTCTGTTATGATAGGGTGACATTCTCTAGTTGTTTTTTTTTAGATCTTAATGTTTTACTATCACTTCTTTAAACACCGTGTTATTTAACCCTTTTTTTATTGCTGTATCAATGACTGGTTGTCAACAAAGCCTTAAAGAAAATATTGACATTTTTTATTATTATAACCCATTCTTTTTTTTCTTTTATCAGCTAACAGTGTTGTGTAATGTTTTGCCATTTCTTTCTATCTTTCAGCTTAAGTTAATCTTTATGTACTAATATACTAAATTTGTTTGAATATTTTTCACCTGTGATTTTCCAACCAGATGAACGATATGACCAGAACTCCTAACACAACTAGCAAATTACCTAATAGCAGTCGCTTCCACAGCACACTGCTGTCCTCTCCATTTGGTAGAAAACCTTTATACACACCCAAGGTAAAGAGATATTGGTATACTTTGGCTTTCAAAGTATGGATCTTTATTTAATGCTAATCACTTGTTTCCATGGAAAATTATTTATCATTTTTTCCCCACCATTTTTATTTACCAAGTTGCTATCTACTTTACCATGAAAGTATTTTACCTAAGCCTGCTCGAGTGCTTATCTGAAATAGGAAAATCTTTACTTACATAGTTTAGCAGTCATGTCTGTGGTTGCAAAGTTAATTTAAGATCACCTATTGGTCCAAACTCCAATGCAAGTTTATTTACTCTGTAGGCATGTAAATTTAACCTTCTCAGCGATTTTTACCTGACAAGTTTTTTTTGCTTAATCTTTGTAACTCACATCTGCCTTTGGATCTAAGGAAAAAGATGATTAATTTTGCCTTGTATTTCTGATTAGCAAATAAATTGTTCCAGTATCCAGTTAAGAATTTGGGTGTCCAGACCACTGCTCATTGCTTGATGGCATTTTCGTCAGTAACGTCCAGCTAGCCCAGCCGTTTACTGGGGCCTATTCATTTTTTTAAAGTCTTATAAGTACCCCCTGTCCTTTGTGGTACTGGGATCGTCCAAGCCTCTAATAAACTTGTAGCTTGATCGTTCACTCACAGCTCTTTTCAGTAATTGCGTTAAGTAATGTAATATCACAGTGGCCATTAAGCTCCCATTTACGTCGATTTGTCCATCCGAGAATCCCCTGGCTTTGTTTATTGTTGTTAGGTAGAAGGTTTGTTTCCAAGAATCCAATTTTTAGTCGATCTGTTTGACTGATTTGTAAATCCATTTACACTTTCAAGCGTTGGTCCTCTCTTAATTCTTACTCTGGCAAGATTAGACACACAAGGCCTGACGGCATGTGCCAGTCACCCAGGGCCTATTCCTGAGCAAGTGTGATGACGAATGGTGTCTGACGCAGTTGAGCGCGACAATAAACGATGCTTATCAAACTTTGTATTTGAGAGCAATTTTGTTCTATATCTCCAGTTTTACCAAGATATATTCTCAAACGGTCAAACCCTTTAATTTAACCAATTTACAGTCTGATTTTTCGCCCAGCATCTTAAAGGGAGGGAACAATAGAGTAAAAGTGAATAAACTAAGCAACCAACAAAGTTTTCCGTAGAGCAAAAAATAGTACACAATGATTAGTTGTTACCTGATACTAAAAAAGTATTAAGATTAAGTAAGCTTTTCGGTAATTAAATTTATACTCTTGTGTTATAATATCAATTATGTCAACTGTGTAAGTGAAAAATGAAATATTTCTATTTTTTATATTGAGATACCTTCTATGAATACGACATGTTCGAGACTTTTTGAATTTCTGGCGGGCAGACCATCTTACTAGAACTTTTTTAAAATCTCAGACTCCTTGCAACACCAGCTCAAGGAAAAGGCGCTCGATTCGTCTGATAGAGAGGGCTGCGACGGAGCGTCGTGTCGCAACCAATAGGCGCAGGTCTCGTGAGGCGACTTTCTCCCACACGACAGTAAGCAGCGACGACCACGCTGCCCCGGCCCTGGCTGCCCACGGATCTTACAACGACTTCGCTGTGCGTCTCTGAGTATTGCTATACTTAGCCCCGTGTCTCTAATTATTTGGTGTAGTAGTAATGTGCACAAATTCGAAGATTTTTGAATTAATTAGATCTGCAAACAAGGTGCAGTTTGTTATGAAATCTAAACTTCTTCTTTTTACAAAAATTTGAATAAATACAGGTGCATCTATTTTGTGTCATTTGCTCTGAAAAAAAAAACCCCAAACAAACTATTAACCAGTTTTGGCATATTGTTGTTCAACGCCAGAGGAATAATTCCACTTCACCCATTCTTTTAAAACACTGTTCAGTGATGATTCCATTACACTTTTACTGAGGCTAATGAAAATTCAAAAAGGAGAAGTGAAAATAGAAAGATGACTGTTGATTTAAAAATGTATTCTAGTATACCTTTGAAATCAAGATAGAGCAATGGCATGATTTTGTTGAAATATGCATGGGTGCAAGTTCGCCTGCTGTAGCCCGCATGCCGACCAATCAGAGTACATATTTGACCTGTGGCTAAGATTTTTTTATTAATCAGGCAACCGAAATTAGAGAAAGATAAACAAAGTTTCGTGCGCACGAGGAAAGTAGGAACAATTGTTTTAAGCATCATATCACATGCTATATTTCCCTGTGTCGTTGTGTTATCGAGATTGGTTCAGTCAAGATCAATGATACCGATCGACGCATATGCGTTTTGTTTATCAATTATTATAATTTATGTTGGAAACTCCGAATAATAGCACCCATCTCTCGTATCTTTACGAGTCCTCGACCATCTCAAATTCCACCAAGTAATGTTTCTAATTGCCTTTGATTTTTAGCCTACTTTGTGTTGACCATGACAGAAAAACAGTCCAACAACTATAGAGGTTTCAACAGACGGAGCTAGACCTAGGGACCAAATAATGATGCTAGTAACTGAGGGAGTAAGGTGAAAATAGGTTAGAAGGGACAGTCACAAACCTAGGTCTAGCTTGAGACCAACAGATAAGACAAGTAGACAAACACACATTTAGACTGATGAGAGAATTCTTTAATGAAATCTATTTTTTAAATTTCGCATACTTGAATTTCCCACTTTTTCCCTTCTTTTTCCCAGAATGGTCTGAGCAAACCGAACTGCCGCAGTAGTGTTGTGCCCACAGCGTTCACCCCCATCCACAAGCACTAAGCGGTGGCAACCTCTACATTTTGCTTTTGTAAATTTGTATTTTGTATACCTCTTGTACAATAACACGATCAAAACTTAACCAAAAGTTAGTCTTAGTCTACTTTACTCATTGTGAAAGTGTACTGGTAACTTTTGTAAGGCAGACTCACTCATTTTGTTTGATATCAAATTGTTGCAATTTTAAAGACAAGAGGCCAATCTATTTGTTGAGTCAGATTTACATGTATAAAAAATCTTTCATTCCTTTGGTGATGTGGACCTCGGATAAAGTGAAATTATTGTTACATCCAAGGTTTCGTTACAGGCAAGGTCATGATAAATAGAACAAACTTGACTCAATGACTGTCTAGAAGTTGAATTTATAATGATGTTACGGCCAAGGTTTCGTTGAAACTGATGTTGCTATATGCGAGATCCACTGCATTATGCACAAGATGTATTCACTGCTTGAATGTGCCTCTGTTGTTCAAGGAAAAACCCTCTCTTGCTGTCAAATCAGAACTAATATATGTTTTTTAAAATGAATCTACCTTTCCTTTTTATTTCATATAGCTATAAACCAATCATTAAGACTTTTTTTTTTTTTATCATTATTATAAAAATATATAACTTCACAATATAGTAGATATTATTTATACAAAAATTATCATGGTGTTTATGGATGGTGTTATACTGAGCTTTATTATCTATTTGCCTTTGGTTTTATTTTGATATACTGTGACAATCCCTTATGCAATATTGTTAAATGGCAAAGGGGAAATCTGGAACATAGGAAAACGTTCGGTTTTGTTGTTTCTAGATGAGATAATTTATAAGTAACGCTGGTATTTATTGTAGGTACGCATGTATTTGATAAAGCTAAAGGTACGATTTGAAACTCCTCAATAGCAAAAAATGTGCACTTGGTTTTCTTTTCTTCGTTCATAATAATGGCTGAACTGTCTTAAGTAAACTTGTTCAAAATTTTGACTCATTTTCTCCACAAAATTTAATTTGCTGTGGTTACACCACATATTTTCAGCTGCTCCACATCTTCTCTTTTAGTGTCTTTAAAAATTGACATTCATGTTGTTTATTTTGTCTTCTGATCTTAATAAGCTAAAAAGAATGGCACTTGTAACTTTGAAATTAATGTATAGATTTTTGGGGCCACATTTTTATATTCATAGATAACAATCTTCTCTCAAATAACTTGTAGAATCTATTTACGAGTCTATGAATTTATGCTAAAAGAAACACCAAGTGTAATTGCCGAGTTCGGTGGTAGAGTATGAACTATTATAACTATTTTTGGGCCTTGGTTCTCTGATACTTTGTAGATATATCCATTTCTTTTGTTTTGTTTGTACAATTGTGATGTTAATATGTGTAAATATTAATTAGGGGTTCAAACTGTAGGAAATATATTTTGAGTCCCAAATGTTTGGAATCTAACCTGTGGCCAGAATTTTGCAGCAAGACTTTTTTCTTGTCTTTCTCTTCCTTAAAACTGTTTGTTCTTTTCCACGTGTTCTCTCTGAATCTGAATACTATTGTGCATTCGGTTTTGTAAAATAAATTGAATTTTTTATAAGAAAATGTTTGTTCTTTAATTTTGGCAACACAATACACCTGCCAGATTTTGTATGCAGTGATCAAGTAATGTTTTATCTAATTTTTTTATATGCTGCTGGTTTTCGCCTATGAGCTTTAATGAAAATTGAAATTTTTAAATCTCAACTTTGGAATGACGTAAATAAAAAATGTCGTTTGAATCATAATAATAGATGCAGTTAATAGTAAGTTTATTTCTTGAGCGAAATTCAAATCAAAAGTCTGATATGGATACTATCTGTAAAACCCCAGACTGAAATTGAAAAAGAAAAAGTTTAATTAACATTTAAGTAATTATTTCGTACTCAAAATAGTGTTTTCATAATTTAAAATATAAAATAGAATTTATTGAAATTTTTGGCCCCAATGTGTGTATAGAACTGAACATGACTGAGATAAAAATTATATCCTCTATAAAAATTAATATCAATGTGAATTTATATAATTCCTGTACATGTACAGTGGAAACCTCACAAAAAGTCTGATAATTTTAATTTCTTATAAACTTAATTTTGTAAGTGAATGGGTAATTTTTTTTTTGTTCTTTACTTTGGCATTATTTCAACCAGACTCATAATTCGAAGTTTTTCTGATTTGATTCTCTTAATTCAAAGCTCATACCACCAATACTCGCTGTCAAGCAGAATTAAATGCTTATTGCTGCCCAAGATATATATTTAAAAGAAATTGGGTTGGGGGTAGGTGAGGTTGCTATAGAAAGAAAACTGTAGGAAACTATCATAAACATAGTTTTTTCAAGGTAACTGTTTATTAATTTTAACACTTGAGCTTCATGTGATTTGTCCACTTCTGTACTTCAAATTCTCTAACATTTTCCGATCAGCCTGCACACCTGTTGCGCGTGGTGATACACTCTTGTATTGATCTGCACACCTTCCATTTCAAAATAATATTTTACCGTAACAAATTCTTGAAAATCTCCAAAAATAGTGTGCACACAAAGACTAGGCCTAAAAAAATCATGCGACGTTAAAAGATAGATTCAAACTTTAGATCGAATCCCAAGCAATTCGAGTTGTGAGTTATGAGGTTTCCACTGTATATACACATGATTATGTTGTACTCTAAATAATAAAGGCCACACAGGGCTTTATGTAAGTATTTCAGGTTTGATAGCTATCAGTTTCACCTGCCTGTAGTGATGCTCCAAAAATTACATGAATCTCTACTTAATGCTTTAGATGTGCATGTGAATGATTCAGCTCTCAGGACTTACAGCATCTCACATTGCATTACATTATACATGTATACCGTAAAAGGAAGTAAAAGGAAAATGGTTGTGAATTTTGTAAGAAGAACCTAGTTCTAATGTACTGTTTTGTTCTGTATATGTGATATGGTTGATACAGTTATTTCAGTTATGGAATGGCGTTTGGTCTTATTCTGTTACAAATGTCAAATGTTACATCAGAATCCAGTGCAAAGCATGGTGCTTGGGACAGTGTTTAGCTGTGTATCGATTATTTATATCAAGGAATTAACAGTAACCATGTAATGTGCATTTATCTGGCATGCATTTAAGTGCTACAAATTCTACTAGTCTACTGTGTCTCTGAATACTGGTGAAACCATGTTTAGAAAAACCAACAAACCAAACCGGAATAATTGCGGATTGCATCACAAACCTAAACTGTAACTCACAGTTGCCTTAGTACAGTTGAAAACGGATTTTCCAAAATACATTAGTTTTGGATGAATAAAAGTTTAGACTTATTTTCATCTTTATCTTCCCTCCAAGGTTAACACAAGTTGTGTCATAGATAGTAGTCACTCACTATCCTGTGTCAGCTGTAGAAACGTTTATGGCCAACACTGCACTCTGTACTGATTACTGTGGATCTGTACACTTCTCTTATATTTGTGTTGGTGTACATCTATACCTCTGTCCTCCTTCTGGTCCATTTGCCGATGGTGTCCATGTATTACATGTAGGCTATACTTTAGTTTAGGACATACTCTTCCTGCCCTTGATTTTTCCGTGAAAATCTTTCATTAATGTGCATTTGCCAGTGTAGGGTAATTTGCATTTAAATCACACCTAAACTTGAATGAATTTTGTTTTAACTTTGAGTATTTTGTAATTTGTTTTTCTATGGTTTTAAAGATTTTTCTTCTCTTAATGGTACTGCTCAACTGAGGCAGGAATACCAGTACACCCTTTTTTAGATAAAAGTAAATAGTCACCTGATATGGTAGAGCGACAAACAATTTTAATTTGTTTTATCAAAATACAAATGGGTCACTCTACATAATGAATTATTTCCTGAAAGAGGCAACATAGTTTCGTTTTGTTCAATCATATTTGAAAAATCCAAAACGTGAAGTGTTTTCTTACCAAGTCTCTTCCATTCTTATTTCATCCTACGTTCTGACTAAAATTATTTAGTAATAAATTCACCATTTAAAAAAAAAGTAAAACTTGAGAAAAGTACCATTGAAATATTTTATAAGTTACCCCCTACCAAAGTTTAACTTTGTTCAAAACTTAAATGCAAAAAAGACACCTATTTATGACTTTTAAAAGTTGCTATACCAGAACAAGTCTCCAGTTCAGTAGTTGTTGTTCATTTCTCAAGTATGCCAAACCCTTTATGGACCAAACAAATGCAAATGTACCTGGTACTGTATAGCTATAAGGCTACATGTTCTTAAGCAGGATATTTCCATGTATAAATAATAAGATATTTGGATTCAATTTACGGAAAAAAAAAAACATCGGAAACTGCGCAACCTAAAAATGATCATCCTAAACACATGATAAATTATAATTAGTATAGTACTAGGCTAGGGACGGGGGGCGTCCACAATATAGCTAACATAGTGCTGACGTTAGACTTAAAACCAAAGAAACTCAACCCAACCCTTATAGTACACTTTAGAAACAACTAAATAATATCGCAACAAGCTAAAGATCACTCAAATTGAAAGGGGTCGCTGCCTTTGTGACAAGTCGGTCAACTGACGAAATGAAAGACAGTGTTAACAAAGAGGGCATCGGACTTCTCAAGAAGTTAACATAAAAAACAAATTTAAGATTTCAAAATGTATTCAATGCTCAAACCATTCATGTAGCGTTAAGGATACCCACAGACCTACAATAAACTGTTCTAACAATCACTCCACCTATGGATTTAAGCCAAATTCCTTTTTTATTCACTACCCGGTATATTGGATATTATCATCAAGTGAAAACCACCATCATCAATTAACCTACTGACACCACTTAAAATGTAGTAACTAACAATTTTAATTTAAAGTTCTAAGTTTAGTATTTTAACAGTAACCAATCCTTTCAACGTTCCAGGGTTCCCAAAGAGGACGCAGGGGATCCCAGGGCTGGATACCCAGAACTTAGTGTACATATTCAGCACACACACATCACATATCCATCTTTACAATGATATTTAAACCATTTTATCACAGCCCCACCCCCCATCCTTCCAAAGGAATTATGGCTATTTAAAAAATATTCTTAAAAAGTATGGCGTTCAAGTACACATGTACATGTTTGCGTGTAGACGTATTTAAAATGAGGCATTACTGGGTACTGTGTTCATCATCATTATCATCATCATCATCGGTAATTTGATTAAAGTGCAGGTACTGGGGCAACATCCACATCAGTGGACCCCCTTCCAGGTAGCTGGCTTGCTGCACGCATGGCTGATCTCACACCAGATCTCCAGGTGTTTCTGTCATGAGGGTCAGTTGTTGAGAGTTTCCAGTCTTTCCGATCCCTCTCTGTCACCTGCTTCCATGTCATTTTGGGTCTCCCTTTTCCATGACTTCCTGTTACTTGCATGTCTTGATAGCTCCGCTTGACCGTTCCACGTGGCCATACCACCGGAGTCTTCTCTCCTTCAGAATGAGGTTCAGGTCCTCAAGGCCAAGAAGCGTCAATAGCCTTGCCGTTGTCCTCTACAAGGAAGATCATCCACCAAGCCACAGTAGCCAGGAAACACCAGACCATCGGTCTGTTGAGGACTGCTGTCTGGTCCTGTCACCCAGGTTGTGACAGCCTCATAACCCTGAAGTAGGGAGGCAGTTTAAAGTCATACCCAGGACAGTGTTGTTCATAGCAATTAAAATCATGCAATACACATTATACAGTGTAAAGGGGACTAAAAACATTGATTGAAACATCAAAGTTCTACCTTTAGTTAGTTCCCTTAGACTTATATAATGTAAATTATTGTTTACCTGGGTCTCTGATTAAAGAAACCCAATAATTTCACATTTTAAGCCTACATTATTGTTTTTACATTGGCCCATTTACTTAACTTCTTCTTCTTCTTCTTCTTCTTCTTCTTCTTCTTCTTCTTCTTCTTCTTCTTCTTCTTCTTCTTCTTCTTCTTCTTCTTCTTCTTCTACTTCTTCTTCTTCTTCTTCTTCTTCTTCTCCTTCTTCTTCTTCTTCTTATTATTATCGTTAGTAGTACTCTTAATAATGATGATAATAATCGTGATGATAAGGATGATCAGGAGGAGGAGGAGGAGGGAGGGAAAAGCAGACAAATAGACAGACATGCTGGTGTTGTAGTGCAGTGTGTGACTTCTCTGATGAAATTTAGATTACGACTCTAAACGCTCCTTATGTTAGAGACTCATTGTACACGTAACTAATCAAACATTGTGTGCAGACATAAGAAACATTCAAAGAGGAGAGAAACAAATCAAATAAACGGTAAACCCCAATCAAACAAATACATGTAATCACTCATAAATCTTTATTAGGTTTATTTTATTCAAATGTATTAATGCACGTGACCCTCCAGTAACGGTTGTACTCCAAAATTATCGCTTCAGAAAATCTAGTTTTGCAAAGTGGTAACAGGACAAATTAAGGGCGGATACAATTTGTGTCAACTGCAGAGCAGTGATTCTAGTAGAATAGTATTTTCGGTTTTCTACTTCTATTTTACTATTAAATAGCTAATAAAAATGATATTTAATTTTGTTTAATTGAAAAAGAGCTTATGTTAAAAAAGTTTCAATGCTTTAAAATAAAGTTTAATTAAAATACATAGATCTTGTTTCACATGTCTACCAATAATAAGGTGAAAAAAAACTTAAAAAGTGCTGAAACCAGTCTTAGCCTTCTACAAGTGTAGTTAATTTTGTTGTTGACTTCATTTCATTTGAGCGCTTATAGAGGAAGGAAAACGGTTTGCTGCACTCCCAGATAAACTACATTTTAGTATAATACTAACTTATCCTTACAATAATTATACATATATAATAATCAACAAATACAATCATTTGATAAATATGACATTTCAAAGTATAATTATGATAAAAGACAGGAAAGTTCTACATGTAGTTAAGTTTAGACCGCTTGATTCCTAGTGAAACATAGGGCCGCAGCAAATCCCCTCCACCGAACTTGGTTCTGGCTAGTCCCAGCTTTTATGTCAGCATCGGTGCTTAGCCGCCAAGTCTGCTTCGGACATCCGACCTTGCGTTTACCTTGGGGGTTCCACCCAGGGTTTACCTTGTGATGTTGGATACAGGCTTTCAAAGTGCGTGGCCTATCCAGCCCCATTTGCGCTCTCTGATCTGTCTCGATGGGGGGTTGCTTCGTTCTGTTCTAAAATTCTTTGTAAAAGACAAGAAAACTTATTCCACAAAAATAGCACCACCAAAGCTGTCACCATTCTATACAAATTATATAAAAAACAACAACTACCAAGTACTGCTTTTATTTAGAGTGGTATGTACTTCACATATGTATATTGTAATAACGAATGGTTAGTGATATAATTGTTGTACAATAGTTGGAGATGGTTTAAAATACATTTTGTGTATAATCTTAATGCTTTTATACTTAATTTAAGTAACTCTAGTCTTCTCCTAAAATCCATCATTGTGTACATAAACAAACAATGCACTGGTCCGAAATGCAGCTGCCTCTCCAAGATTACTAGTACTTCTCCAGAAGTTTGATGTAGAGAAAATGTTCTCAGATCGATGGACATCAGTCAACCATCAGACCTGAGGATATTCACAGACCCTGTATATAGTCTTGTTTGGCCTAGTCACCCAACCGACTAAATACGCACCACTCACCCAGCCAGCCAACAAAACAATCAACCACTACTCACATAGTGAACCAACCAACCAATCAACCACTACTCACCCACTCAACCAACCAACCAATCAACCACTACTCACCCAGCCAACCAATCAACCACTACTCACCCAGCCAACCAACCGACCACTACTCACCCAGCCAACCAACCAACCACTACTCACCCAGCCAACCAACCAACCACTACTCACCCAGCCAACCAATTTCTTGTTTTACATCGAGAAGAGGGAAGAAGCAGGAAGTGGAAAATAACAATAATAAACAATCGTACATAAAAATACTCGCACTTTAGCAATGCGGATATTATTATTCAACAACTAGTACTTCTCCAGAAGTTTGATGTAGAGAAAATGTTCTCAGATCGCTGGACATCAGTCAACCATCAGACCTGAGGATATTCATAGACCCTGTATATAGTCTTGATAGGTTTTCACAAACAGTTATCAAAAACAGCCATAACAAAAATATTTCAATAACAAGGTAGAGTAACTAGCTTTGTCACTAGAGATTAAAGGTCTGGATTCTTATTGTGCTAAGGGACTAGCTACACACATTGAATAAGGTCCCTCCTTCGTCTTTCAAGAATATTTGTAGAATTACGTAAGACAATTCTATGTCATGCAATTACTCATATTTGCCCCCCCCCCCTCTCTCTCTCTCTCTCTCTCTCTCTCTCTCTCTCTCTCTCTCTCTCTCTCTCTCTCTCTCTCTCTCTCTCTCTCTCTCTGATCTATCTGTCTATCTCTTTCGCCTTCTCCCCTTCATCCTCTCTCTATGTTTGTCAATAGATAATTTCTACCAATATTGATTCCACTCTTGAGGCCCACTTGTTGTAACATACATCACGTCATATTCTTCGGTTTACAAGTTCAGGCTTAACTTCATAAAAAATCTTGTATTGGCTAAGCACTTTAAAATCGTAACAACACGGGTGTCTTCTTTGTTATGTAGCTTTCCTCTATCGTCTATGAAAGTAGAGCGAGGCATCTAAGTGGTAGAATGTGAGCCTTTCAATGCAGAACTGTGATTAAATCTCGACCAGGTCGCCTTTCTGTGTTAACACGAATGTGACAGTTTAAACATTCAACCAACTAAACAGCTAACCATTAATGTGCGTTTACAAGGGATTTACAGACAAGAGCGAGTTTATCATCTATTCGCCCGAATGGCGATCTCTCCATCTCCGCACTGTGACAAACAGTCCTTGGCTCTCGTGAATCATGTGCTCGAATCTACTTTCACGCACCAGGGGCAGAATGCCTAAACAAGACGCAACTTACGCCTCGTAACAATATAAAAATAAGAAGGCTTACGACGAGACATAAGCTACGTCATGTTTGTGCATTCTACGAAAGGGCTTTAATAAATTATTGGACCTAATTTGTAGTTCATTTGTCCGAATAATACCGATCTCAATCTTTTCGTTCCGCCCTCGGCTCCTGTCGTCATTTTCAACTGATGATTCTTATTAATAATATTTTATTTAAACTCCGATTGATCTTACTTGATGCCGTTGATAATGTCCACTATCATGCGTTCATGATCTTTATTTAGTGTTCTTTTACAGGTTGTAAGTTATGTAGACCAAGTAAAGACCAAAAACCTGGGTCTAGTAGCAGTATAACTATTTAGATTTAAGTCTATCTAAGTATGTTAAGTAATAAGATATGCACTATACGAAAGATCGGCATTTTTAGACCTTTTTTTTCGAATCTACATAAATCTAGATCTACGCTATCTTCTAATGCAACTAGACACAGGTCTAGTCACGTTGATTTTAGGTTGACAATAGAGTTTTAGTTTACTTTACACTGTCGTGCCTCGACGGTGCTACTATTGTAACAAAATACGGCCAACCAACCAACCAACCAACCAACCCACTCATGCAGCAACCAACCATCCAACCAACTACCCACCCACTCATGCAGCAACCAACCAACCAACTACCCACCCACGCACCCAGCCAACCAACTAAACGACCCACCTGCCATGGCGGCTGTAAGGAAGCAGGCCGTGATGCCGGCCACGAGTGCCCGCGGCGCCACCTGGAGGAAGTCCCGCCGCCTAGAGGGCGCCACCGCGCTGAACGCGCCCACCATGATGCCCAGCGCGACCAGGTCTGAAAAGCCGCACAGCGCGTACGTCGCAATCGTCGTGGACCGCTCCTGCGGGGAGAGAGAGAGAGAGAGAGAGAGAGAGAGAGAGAGAGAGAGAGAGAGAGAGAGAGAGAGAGAGAGAGAGAGAGAGAGAGAGGAGAGGGAGAGAGAGAGAGAGAGAGAGAGAGAGGGGGTTGGGAGTTGAGTTGGTTTAACGTCCAACATCAGCACTATATAGGCTATATTGTGGACGGACCACAAGACGGACGTCTGACAATTGTATGTGCTGCCACACATGAGACAGGGCGGGGATACCATGACTCCTTGTCTCAGCCGGTCACATTATACTGACACTGACCCAACCAGTAGGGAACGCAACCGTCAGGATTCGAACTCGGGACCTTTTGCGTCGGAAGCCGATGTTCTACCCCTGGGCCACCGCGCCCCCCAAGGGGGGGGGCATGGGGGAATATAGTAATGTTGGAGTCTAACCTGAAGAAGCAGCACAACAGTCAAACTCGGACACCATCGATTCCCAGGAAATGCATAAGAAATAAGCCATGCCCGAGTAATTACTATTTGCGATCAAACATTTTTTAGGAAAGAAATAATTTTTTAGAGAAACCGTCAACAATTTTCAGCCAGGTAATCCCATGACTGAAGAATTATTCTCTATGACGCATTAGTGCATTGCACATGACGTATTTAATTAGTGATTTTTGGTTTATTTGATCTGATACTGGTAGCGTAACACTAACAGAGAGACGGTTTCCATCATTGGCAATAGGTTAATCTATAAATTACCAGAAAAATAACAAATACGACAAAGCAGCAAGAAATACACACAAAAAGTTACCCTATCTATTTTTACTTTTTTTTTCTTACTACATGTATCTACAAACCAATTACAATTGAAACAATGCCTACTTCTCGCAATGTGAAGCTGTTTCTCAACCCAAAACATTTACCTCCTACTTCCTTCTCAAAATGTTAATTTCATTAAAAAAAAAGAACCTCTCTCTCTATGCCCCCCCCCCTATAGGAATAGATTATTTAGCAAAATATAGGCTTAAATCTATAATAGAGTTATATGATAGTTTCTGGAGGCCCTCGATTCGAAATCTCGCCTTCCAAAGAGGGCTGAGTAAAAGATACTAACATAACTCACTGAGATGCTATCTAGGTAACTCACTGAGATGGCTATCTAGGTAACTCACTGAGATGGCTATCTAGGTAACTCACTGAGATGGCTATCTAGGTAACTCACTGAGATGGCTATCTAGGTAACTCACTGAGATGGCTATCTAGGTAACTCACTGAGATGGCTATCTAGGTAACTCACTGAGATGGCTATCTAGGTAACTCACTGAGATGGCTATCTAGGTAACTCACTGAGATGGCTATCTAGGTAACTCACTGAGATGGCTCCACCAGGAAGCACCTGGCCCGTGGCGTCCAGTATGATGTCATCTGTGGGCGTCCAATGCCAGGTGGCATTGCTCGATGACATGGTGTAGTTCTGGGAATAATTTAGAGGTAAACTTTATGTTTTCCTTAATGATAATCGATTGCTCGTTTGGTTTACATGCTACCACACAGAAACAGTGCTGGTATAAGATTTGAATGATGACGAATGCTACCTTAAAGAAATGGTTCCTCCAACCCTTTCCTGTAATTACTGTATTATCAATGAGCGCAAGATAAAATGACTTGCGTGCAATTTACCCACTTCTGGAGCCCAGAAAAAAAGTATTAAGACGGCGCCTGTTGAGTTTAGTAAGTACCGTAACTCTAATTTTGAAAAGTATGCTTTAAATTAACGTACCCATTCCACATGCTTCATAGAGACTTCAGATTATTTAAGTGAGAAGTTCTACCAGCAGAGAAGAATGAGGTTATATATACCTACACTCCAGTCATGTCATACCAGCGTTAATGTACCTGGAGGATGCGGTTGTTTGCCCGCATGATGCCCAGATCCTCAAAGGCGAGGAACTCGTTGACGAAGACCTTGATGCCGAGCATGCGCGCCACGGGTCTGCAGTCGGCCAGGTCCACGCCCATGATCAGCGCTAGCGGCCACATCAGGTAGGAGCAGACATACTGAGGGAAACAAACACTCTTAACGTTTGTACAGGGAACTTCGAGGGCTAGCACAGGTTGGAAATCTTCAAGTGTCAAAACTAATGATGAACCACCCTTCTACAACTGCTTTAAAGTTTAGTTTATGCCTTAGAAAGAAGAAATGTTATGAAAGAAATGAAGGAATCGAGGATACGGGAGAAATAAAGTGGAATTAAAGAAATGAGACTCAACTTGCCTAAAAAGCCATTTTCACAAAAGCCGCAACGAACCCCACACTACGCACTTTTTGCCGATAGAAAAGTTTGAGACGTTTTGAACTATTAAAGGTTTTACAGAGACGGCTGTGTTACAGAACATTTCTAGCCGCCCTTTTGTTTTATTTGACACACTTGTAGTTGTGGGTAGTGTCCAGTTAACTTGGCAGCCGGAACGCAGCCTGGTTCTCCGTTTTTTTTTTTTTTTTTTTTTTTTTTTTTTTTAACGCATTTTTCGTTGCATTAAATAAATTAATGTGAACCTGTTTTGTGTTGATAGCACATGCGCCAAGTAAATTATCATTGGAATTCTTGCTTTAGTCGTGGCCGAATATGTAATTTTAACATAGAGAAATGCGTGCGCAAGCGTAAAAGTGAGTCTGTCGACTGCAATAACTAAATGAGAACCTTGCTTGTTTACATACTTATATGATGCCTAGCGTTACGTTTTTTTGCTTTGCATCTTCTGTGCCAATAGGCATTTAAAAAGTTTTTTGTTTGTTTGTAAATTAACCTCCTGGTGTGTGTAATCTAGATCGGTAACACAGTGGGCTGTCTTGTGTGGACCAAAGAACACAGTCGCGTGACTAGTAGGGACTCACCTGAAATGACAGGACTGGGTAGTTCGGGGGCGCCAGGCCGACCCTCGCCCCCAGCCAGGCCAGGGTGGAGTTGACGAAGTCCAGGATGCTGAGGAAGGCGATCAGGTGCACCACGATGTACGCGATCACAGGGATGGCGCTGATCGCTCCAGCAGACGCCGCCTCGATGACCCCGCGCTCAGAGCTGGCAAAGTAGTGCATGCACAAACAATGATTACCTCGCTCTCAGAGCTGGCAAAGTAGTGCATGCACAAACAATGATTACCTCGCTCTCAGAGCTGGCAAAGTAGTGCATGCACAAACAATGGTTACACCGCGCTCAAAGCTGGCAAAGTAGTGCATGCACAAACAATGGTTACTCCGCGCTCAGAGCTGGCAAAGTAGTGCATGCACAAACAATGGTTACTCCGCGCTCAGAGCTGGCAAAGTAGTGCATGCACAAACAATGATATTCCCTAGTTCAGTGCTGGCAAAGTAGTGCATTCACAAACAATGGTTAGAACGTGGTTAATTCTGGCAAAGTAGTGCATGCACAAACAATAATTACTCCGCGCTCAGAGCTGGCAAAGTAGTGCATGCAACAACAATGGTTACTCCGCTCTCAGAGCTGGCAAAGTAGTGCATGCACAAACAATAATTACTCCGCGCTCAGAGCTGGCAAAGTAGTGCATGCACAAACAATAATTACTCCGCGCTCAGAGCTGGCAAAGTAGTGCATGCACAAACAATAATTACTCCGCGCTCAGAGCTGGCAAAGTAGTGCATGCACAAACAATGATTAATCCGCGCTCAGTGCTGGCAAAGTAGTGCATGCACAAACAATGGTTAATCTGCGCTCAGAGCTGGCACAGTAGTGCATGCACAAACAATGGTTACTCCGCGCTCAAAGCTGGCAAAGTAGTGCATGCACAAACAATGATATTCCCTAGTTCAGTGCTGGTAAAAACTTACATTCACAAACATTGATAAGTTTGCGCTCAGTGATGGCAAAGTAGTACATGCACAAACATTAATAAACCCACACTCAGTGATGGCAAAGTAGTGCATTGACAAACAATGATAAATTTGCGCTCAGCGCTGGCAAAGTCAACAGTAACAAATAAGCAAAAAAACATTAATGATTAAAATAAAAACTTTATAGGCTGAAACTTCAGTTTCAAAACCCTTCTTTTTAAAGGAATGAATAATGATATCACCATTTATTTCTATATGTCCACAATGTTTTCTAACCTAATTGTCAGACAGTCATGGTATCTGCACGCTAATTTTGCCACAGTTTAAGAATGCAGTTGTTTTCATCTATGCTATATTGTTAATAGTTTTGAAAAAAATCTAATAAACGTTTTTATTTTAGCTTCATATAGGGAGGCGACATTTTCAAAAGGACATAAACTGGTGTAGATGTCTCTTGAATCTAAAAACCTTTCCTGCACGCGATAAAATAAAAAAAGGAAGTGTTTCTAGTGAGTTACGTACTGGTCGAAATCCGAACGCCAGAAAGGTTTCTCTGATGCACGCCGATTATGATGTATCAGGAGACTTAAAAAATACATGTACCTTTTTATCTCTGGCACTGTTTGCCTGCGTTTCCTCCGACAATTTTCCGGATAAAACAGTTTGCTCATAGCGAGGGCAGCTGGTGCCGACATGAAAGACGCAGAGATGAGGTGATTGGCTGGGGCCTGCGGAGAGAGAGAGAGAGAGAGAGAGAGAGGGGGGGGGAGGAAAACAAAATTAAAAAAACAACAAGCTTTATTGCTTATAACAGAGAATGTCTCTCAATGTTTCACCTTTCCTCCCTCTTCTCTCCCCTCCCTCCTCTCCCTCCCTCTCTCTCTCACTTCATAGTTAAACGCTCCATGGTCCCTAAGAATGGGCCTTAAGACATCAAAACCTTCGTAGGAAAAGCTGTTATTAAATTGCTGCTTTTTAAAGTCCAACGTAAGCAATCAGGGTATGCAAAGGACGGATTCCGCGACTTTTCAAGAATCTTTACACTCCCCTGGACACACTGAATTGCAACCAAGTTGATAGTACTGTTCTATCGTAGCTACCACGTTATCCATATATTATATGTAAATAAAATCACAAGAATTCTATAATCTTGAAAAAACAGACGCACCGAGGAACTTCTCTAATCGAGCGTGTTCTGCAGTAGTATCTTATGTCCATTTTGCAAACTTTTACAGGAGGCAAAAAAACAAAACAAAAAAAAAAACTATTTTTTAGCACATCTGACCACTTACAAAAAGTCGTCACAGTGTGTGATAGTGTATGTGTGTACCATTTTACAGTATTAGGCGAAATAACTGCAAGGCCTTCGTTTACTTAAAAATCAACCTTTCTAGAGATAAGATTAATGGATACTGAAAGTTTTATTTCACAAATAAGATAAGGATACTTGTCAGTGAAAACGTTGATTGTACAACCACCTCAACTCTAACTTGAGATACTTGTCAGTGAAAACGTTGATTGTACAACCATCTCAACTCTAACTTGAGATACTTGTCAGTGAAAACGTTGATTGTACAACCACCTCAACTCTAACTTGAGATACTTGTCAGTGAAAACGTTGATTGTACAACCACCTCAACTCTAACTTGAGATACTTGTCAGTGAAAACGTTGATTGTACAACCACCTCAACTCTAACTTGAGATACTTGTCAGTGAAAACGTTGATTGTACAACCACCTCAACTCTAACTTGAGATACTTTTAACGTCATATACTATGCAGCTTATCTAACTAAGGCTGTGAAGAGATGAGATAATTTACCATATACGTTAGTTGTCTTTTTCTCCAAAACGTTTTGCTTCCAAAAATGATTGTCCAAAATATGTTGAAATGTTAATTAGTTAACGCTAGTCAGTGTCTATGCCAAAAGGTGAAACATAATTGAAAAAATGTCCAATGTATGTGTACAAAAATCGTGTTATCTAGTGTTTTTAATATTATTATGCTTTTCATTAAACACATTCTTAGCCATCTGTAACAATAATTGGCAGGGTAAAGTACAAACAATGTTAATAAAGAAACGTAAACTAGTCGAAAACAGGCTGTTTGTGTTTTAATTGGTAAAAATACTTAGGCATGAAAAGAAACTAGAAAATTGCACGTTGAGCAAAGACAGAGACATCAAACTGTCTATGACGGCTTTAATCTAAGTGAGGTACCTCTAAAAAAATCATGGCGGGCAACAGGTATTAAGCTTTTTATCTTATATTTTTGATCAAGCCTGAATACTTGTCAGCATCGAAACTCAACGGATCTAAGCTCTTCAGTGTTGTCTTTTCTATATTTGGTGTATCTGAACTGATTCTGCTCTTTTTTTTAAAGAGACCCTGCTGTACTTCTTAGCTTGGGAAGGAGTACTTTATTTAAACTCTGTTTGGATCGTTTGACCAGATCTTGATGGATTTTATCTTTTGCCGAGAAATTTTTAACTTTTCCGATTCCAATTTGAAGTTGATCATGCTCTTATTTATTTCTTTAAAGTCGCAGAATTCTGAAGTAATCATTTGCTGTACACGCTATTGGCGTCGGTGAGACGCTATTCTGATGACAGTGCCCCATTCAGTGGACGTATAAATATCCATGGCAGCATGGACTCTATCCCCCTCATTGAAAGTGTGGCCTGTTTGAAGAAATTAATGTATTCTCGATGACGCGGAGTTTTAAGTTTGTGCAAGCATACCACATTATTGTGACCATATACCTACTCCGATTTTGTTCTGCACAGCAGTCGTAATACAAAGTCACTTTTTCTTTACCCTGCACCCATTTCCTTTAAGTATTGCGAGACGCACGATGCCATTTCATTTTTCCACATAATGCCATGTACTCTGGCCATGTACAGCAGAATACAATAATGTTTCGTGCCGTAACCGTTGACGGCCAAGTTACAATTATATATGTGATTTTCTCATGTAGTATGCTGCACTGACGTTTGTTTTTGTACAGATGAATTTCTTCAAGATCAAAGACAGCAACTGCTTGTTTTTTTTTTTTTCTTTTTTACCAACTGCGGAATGAATTTGTCTTTTTCTTCTTCTTCAAATACCTGTTATTTGGAAAGAATATGAACGTCATACTCGCTCTGAACAGATTTCTTCCTATTGGAATTGAGTGCTCATACCACCCGTCCTATTTCACATGGCGTACCTGTAATTGGTTTTGTGATGGAAGCTCAAGTTCCACTCAGAATTACAGATTTTTGGATAGACGCATCTGGCCAATGTTTTTTTTTTTCGTTTTTTCCCCATTTGTTTACGTACATGCAATGTATTTTTATGGGTTCAGCCTGCTTTGAAGTTATTATTTTCCAGAAGGTTTGAAGACAGTAATGACTTGCAACAGTTTTAAAACAAGTTGAGTGGGCTCTAATTATGTTCTTCTCATCTCCATATTCCCTTTCACCATCTTTACCTAATTTCACACAACTGGCGCAGCCAATATCATCTAATCTCTGCGTAGATGTTTTTACCACTTGCTCAAATTTCAGAAATATCCAATGTTTGAAGATAAAAGGTTTCGCATACTTGATCACCGATTGCGCCTCTCCCATAAAAAGGTATGATAGTGAATACTTTGTTTACTTGCTGTTTGGATCTTTGTACACGCTTTAAGTCTCTTTGACATGTGCAAGTTGAGTTCTTCACTGCTCAAGGCGAAGCTGTAAGACCAAAGATATTCATTCATGCGATTACTCTTTTACACATTCAATATACTCATGGAGAAATATGGTTGAGCTGACAACACAAAGTGGGTGATAAATCAAAATCATTACAAATTCTAAATAGCCCAATGCTTGAGGTATTAGATTGTTCGAATGAAAGTAAATAACACACTTTAAATAAAACCTTTTTACTGGATACTTTGTTGAGCCTGTGATTTAAAATTATGTACAGTCTGTTGAAATTACTTGTACAAGATGATTGGTTGTATTAAGTAAAGCTTACCGTGTTTTCCATGATGGTTTTCAGTTCACAAATTGCAGGCAGCGCGGTCTCACAAGAAAAGGACAGTTCTGCGTGTCACCTCAAACAAACAGCGGGCTTCATGCGCGTTAACCAACAGAGCTAGAACACGCGTGTGTTATAGAGGCACGCAAACTAAATAACGTCACTCAGGTCATACGACCTTATGTCTGAAGCTTGTATGATACAAACCCGCAAACAACCTTGTAAATTTGGATTCACAATTATCTCATGTAACGTCATATGAGATAGTTGATCAACTTAAAGAACAAGGCCTTTCACAAAGGTACTGTACTAGACTCTCATGAGATACTTGTCACTGCAGAAAAAATCAAACGTTTACCAAGATAGTTGGTTTCAGATCACAGATTCGAAACTTATCCACACAAAACTACTCAATGTTATACTCAGGAAAGCATAAATGAGAAAAAGTCATTTCGGTACAAAAGTGAACTTGATATCGTTTTGCAGAACACGGTCGCTATGGTGATCCCGTTTATAAACAACCATGAATCTGACAGGTTATTGCATTGCGGTCATTTTTACATTTCTGCAAACATGACTACACCGAAAGTTTTAAAGGAGCTATAAATACTGTGGGATTGATGAAAAAATAATTTTAAAATCAGAGTAAGCTATAAATTGCTCTTGCCTTAAGCAACTTTTCAGCACACACAACAAAAAATTAATATTTACAAAGGACAGGCACATAAAATAAAAAAGGGATTGAAAACAAAACAAAACACAGCAAAACAAAATGGAAAAGAAAATTATCCGATAACAAATCAAAACCGGATCACGATATTCCTTAAACTTTGACAATGAATACGAGCACCAAAATATGATATTTTTGTTGTTTGTTTTATCTTGGTTGGGTAACATACTCGGTAGGGAAATTCCCTGTTAATGTGACCTTTAGTTCGTTAAGGAAGATGCCAATAGACTATAAGTTTTTCCTAAGACAATTCATGTCTTGATTATGGTCTTCGAGTTTCGCAACTCCTAATCGTGTCTTCCTCATTACTGTTGGCCACAGCCAGCCACAGATAGTCTGATTGCGTTAGTTAACACGGGATGATTGCTATGTTATCCGCATTATGGAGCTGACGGCTTTCAAGTAAAATTATACAGGGGAGCGGGAAAGGGGGGGGGGTAACAGGAAGCACACCTTCACTAGAAACAGCGATCAAAAATTCAATTTTCAGTCTACACCACTCTTCGAACGTTAAAAATTTTCAAATTAAAAGTCCAGAGAGCTATGATGGCTACTCTGCTAGGTGTTCCATCACTCTTCCCATTACACTCGAAATTTATTCTTTATATCAAGAACCGTTTTTGATATCCTTGACTCAAACACTATAATTGATGACATTCACGCGCGCATGTAACCACATTGGTTTTTGATTGATGAATCTGTTTTAGAACTATGAAGAGACTATGACCAATTGGGGAGATGAACTGCACATTTTGTCACGGCTTAATGTATACGAGGGCACTGTGGGTTAAGCGGCAAACGATCTATAGTTGTATTTTACAACCACAGAGGTCTATTCTCAAGCAACTCAGATGAATTTGTCTTACAGAACACCTCAAGAACACACACACACACACACACACACACACACATCACCACAGGATCTTCTTGCTAACCTGCAGCGTACGGGCCAAACTGGAAATCACAAACCGCCTAACAGATAAACCACCCCAATCGGCTTGACAAGTTATCTACAGATCATATAACAAATCGAGCTAACTACTACACTATAACAACTTATTTGATTTATTTCTAAAATTATTAACTCAAGATCGCAGATCTACCCAAACCATGTACAAACTCCACCAATCGCCTTTACGGACTATATCCGATATCTTGTTAATATAGCGATGCCGTTATATCATATTGTAGGGCCTGATCAGCGGAAACTAACGCCTGATTGGCATTATTTAGTCATTACTACAAACCACACGAAGGATACAGCGCGGGATTCAGCCACCCTAATAAAGCAATCGTTGTTGAAAATAGTTCTGCGTGTTGAGCGCATTATCAGGAAAGACCATGACTAAAGCCTCGCTAAGCAGAGATTCCAGAATATGTAACTACATTAGTGAGACGTTGACGAAGGCAAACATCTGTGGCGGCGTAAAACCAAACAGAAGATTAATGAAGACGAGCTACGATGAAAGAATAGTCAATTCGTGGTGCGGGAGAGAAAGAGAGTGACAGAGAGAGAGAGAGAGAGAGAGAGAGAGAGAGAGAGAGAGAGAGAGAGAGAGAGAGAGAGAGAGAGAGAGAGAGAGAGAGAGAGAGAGAGAGAGAGAGAGAGAGAGAGAGAGAGAGAGAGAGAGAGAGAGTATGTGATAGTACACCACATTTCAATTGTTGAGATCAAAAGAACTTTGCTATCGCGTCGTTGACAACCTGCTTATTATTTTTTGTATCATCTCCAATAACTACCTAACACAGAGAAACATATTTTGTTCACCTTGACTAAATATTGTATTGTCTTAGTAGTTTTTCTCAGAACATTATTATTAGCTGAAAGCTGATGAAATATCAACATTTCACAAATCCAAGGTCGGCGATATTATCGCGATCTCTGATATTTTCGATCAAACAAAACAAAATAAAACTATCCTCCAAAAAAACCCCCACACAAAATCCAAGAAAAAACACAAAAAAACAACAACAGCAGACACAGAATGAACAAATAAGTAAAACTAACAACAATTTAAATTAACAACAACAGCAACAATAACAACAACAACAACAACAACAACAACAACAACAACAACAACAACAACAACAACAACAGCAACAACCAATAACAACGAGCAAACAGCAAACTTTGAAAACTTGTCTCTTTGACTTGGGATGTCTATGTAACGTTCCTACAAAAGACATGAGTTTAAAACCACAAAGAACCGCGTCGAAAGACTCAGCCTGGCAAAGCCTGGCTTCTACAAGTCTCGATCTATTCGTTCCGTGCTGTTTTCTCGGCGCAGCCAATTCGAGCATACCCCTTAGAGAATGTATTCAGCGAGCGTTTGGCCAACACACGACAGACTTTGCGTCCACTCCACAGTAACTGATGACACAAAAGCGCCCTTTAGGCATCAGGATTGTGATCGCTCATTGGGTCCTAAAGTCTAGGATAGAGCTGATTGGACATGGTTGCAGATTTCCTTACCTGTCACCCTCGCTCTTGCTAGGGATCCCGTTATCCTAAGGCGTGTACAAAGACAAGTGTAGACAGGTGTAGACAGGTGTAGACAAGTGTAGACAAGTGTAGACAAGTGTAGACAGGGGTGTAGACAGGTGTAGACAGGAGTGTAGACAGGTGTAGACAGGTGTGGACATGTGTAGACAGGTGTAGACAGGTGTAGACAGGTGTAGACAAGTGTAGACAGGTGTAGACAGGTGTAGACAAGTGTAAACAAACGTAGACAGATGTAGACAGGTGTAGACAGGTGTAGTAAACAAACGTAGACAGGTGAAGACAGATGTAGACAGGTGAAGACAGACAGGTGTAGACAGATGTAGACAGGTGTAGACAGGTGTAGATGTACCCCGTATAGGATGTAAGCAGCCAGGGTCCCGCCAGAGACAGTCGCGAACCCGTTGGTCATGACCGCGTGCAGTTCAGACAGCGTCATGTCGTCCAGTAGCGGCTTCACCACCGGCACCGTCTCAGCCTGGAACCAGAGCACGCATCTCACTTACAGGACTTAGACTCAGACATTTACATCTATTCTCATTTAAGATAAGATAAGATAAGATAGGATAAGATAAGCTAAGTTAATCTTTCGTTGCCCATTTGACGTGGTATTACTCATATGGTTAGAACTATCTGAACATGGTTACACAAAATTCAAAACCAATACAACTTTTGGTAAACAGAATACATTACTGGCTCTTAACATAATTATAAGTGCTGTAGAAACAAATACATATTACGTTTAACTAGGAAGTATTTAAGCACATGTAGCCGTTGTTATTCAACAGTACCAGTAATGGTTGGTTTTCTATAGATTTTTCTGCTATACACAGTTGTTATTCAACAGTACCAGTAACGGTTGGCCTTCTATAGACTGAGCCTCGCGAGCCCACTCAGTCCCACTCACCCAGCCCACGAAGATGTTGAAGGCGGCGTGCAGCGTCTCCATGGGCCCCGAGTCCAGCGTGAGCCTCATCACCGCGGTGACGGCCGAGATGGCCACCTGCATGGCCCCCAGGTAGTACAGGATGCTGATGGTGGCGCTGAACACGATGATGCACGGCAGCACCTGGAGCAGAGGCACAGGGGCACAGGGGCCTAGTCTTAGTTTAATTATCTCCTATCAAAAACTGTGGTAAGGATTATAAAACCATAGTTTTTAACAATCACAACAAAGGATTGCAAATTCTTACTAAGTAACATTATGCACACTGCAAAGAAAGGTCTTGAGATTTTTGGGGTCCAATCATACTACAGTCTCGTAAAACGTTCGCCGGTTTTTATGTTCTGAATACTCGGCGTGTGTGTGAGTGTGTGAGTGTGTGTGTGTGTGTGTGAGTATCATTAGTGACCCAGAAAAAATTAATATGGTCTAGTTTCCATGATCTCTATATTGGATTGGGTCCTATCATCACTCCTCATCCCTTTTGTCCTGCTCAAAGTATTAATATTTAACAACCATAACTGCATGGTGAAAGTATCTTTTTAGATAAATCCAGCAAATATATATTGAGACGTACAGGAGCAAGCTTCAGTCAATATTAGCAGGTCATATTTGATCTATTTCTCCATGCACCATTGCTTGGTGTCGTTATTTTTTAAACCATAATTTCCCTGCGTGCGCTTTTTGTCAATTTCCTAGAAATCCCCCCCCCCCCCCCCCCTCTGTTTTTTTTGATTCTTTTCTTTTTTTTTATTTTCCGAAACCCCCCCCCCCCCCCGTTTCTTGTTTTAAAGTACGTTTAGAATTTATTTCTCCACAGAATATAGGCAATATGAGGCCCATACCAACCTTTGCTGCCACAAGTTCCTTACCTTGAAAGCAAAGTAGTGGTCAGTGAAGGACTGCCCGAAGACGAACTTTGCTCCATGATTGGTGTGGTCAAGATACTCGGTCACTCTGTCCGCCAGCCACTGACGTGGAAAAAAGTTAAAGTGAGGGAGAGCATGATTCTTATGACTATTGTGAGGGTAAAAGGATACTTTGACTCGGAGACATCGCTTTTAAAGTTTCATCAGTAATTATGCAAAGGTATATTATTACTACACCCTGATTTTCAGGTATTCGAAAAATAAAAATTTACTCTGCAACTTTGGATGTGTTGATGATGACGATGAATATGATGATGATGATGATGATGATGATGATGATGATGATGATGATGATGATGATGATGATGATATATGAGAATGATGAATATGATGATGAATGATGATGATGATGATGATGATGATGATGATGATGATGATGATGATGATGATGATGATGATGATGATGATGATGATGATGATGATGATGATGATGATGATGATGATGATGATGATGATGATGATGATGATGATGATGATGATGATGATGATGATGAGTGATGATGATGATGATGAGATGGTAATGAGGAGAGGAGGAGGAGGAGAAGGAGGAGGAGGAGGAGGAGGAGAAGGAGGAGGAGGAGATTTTAATAAAGTCTCTTCTCTGGAACCGTGCATTTTACTTTCAATGAAAAGTCAAATCGAACCAGGCCCTTGATTTGTCAAAAAGAGGGAAGAAAATGATGAAGTGCAAATGATTATCTTGCAGCGAGTAAGTACTGACGCTATGCCAGGTGGTTTGACTCAGTCGATACAGCGTTAGAGGATACTCAGGGTTCGATTTTTTGCTGGAGCCCTATACATAATTAGATAGAAATTCGGTGTCTAAGTACAAATATTCTTTTCGGACAACTTGGGAGGGTAAAGCTAAAGAATTGTATGATCTCAAGGGAACAATGGAATCAGAATGGCACCATAATTCTGAGTGGTATTAATAATGCATATGTCACTTGATGATCCTTTTGAGATTTCACCATGAAGTGCGGATTTGAAATTGACAAAACTCACACTAGTATCAGCATTTATCGTCGAACGATGTTTGTGAATATGATATTCAGCCTTATCAGTGTTTTCAGCGTGCGCGACCATAAAAAATTCAGCCTTATCACTGTGTTCAGCATGCACGACGATTGGAATATCTGTTTAATCACATTACATTGCATCACCTGGAAGCACCGTAATCCTGACTGCGTCTTTAGGACCAGGACACCAAACACAAACTGGAGCAATATCCCGCCAATCACTGGTCGCCAGCGAACCTGGGATGTGTATATATATACAGAGAGAGAGAGAGATAGAGAGAGAAAGAGAGAGAGCAATTTTCAATGTCAATTATCTTGCTTTGGAGTTCGAGATAGTTCTTGGAAAGAAACTATTTTTGTGCACATTTGTCTGGCATCGCCATAACACCGAAACTTACAAATCAGTTTACCGTGCCAACACACAGCACAAGCAAAACGTTCAAAAGGTCAAACCTCTTCTACTTATTGAAACACCTCGTTTATTTAATGAACATGCATTTTGCTTCAGTCTTCACAAAGTAATAATCATAACACTATTTTATATTCATGTGATTAGGAAAAACATTGCATATAATTATGATACAATGTTTACGTTCAACCCTTTTGTCTGTTTTATCAGAATACGATTCGATTAAATAATAAGTACAAATAAACTTATACAAGTAAACTGAAAAAAAATGAAACTTACCAGTAGACAAGCTTCGAAATGCGCACACATTTAGAGTTTTCCGCATCCCCTAGCGTGTGTTTCAACTTGTCCTATAAGTACATTTATCCCGAAAGAAAATAATTAAGTTCATTAATACATAATCATCTTTTCAATAGAATTTCCCATTTTCATCACTGTTTTCCAGCTAGAGGTAATACCTAAACATACACGACTAGCTGATTTTTACAATTACCTATGTTTTTCTCCAGTGTGTGAACAGATTCAGCTAGAGATGAGGAAAGTGCTGATTCCGGCTTATAAGAATACAGTGCCGGTAGCCCATCGAGGAATAAGTGATCGAATTTGTTTGACAGAGCGCTCTGTGTCGCTCGGTAACTATTATTTGATAAGACGACTCATCGTTCTGTGTTTCTATTTTCTTCACGTACTTTTAAGCGACATGAAAGCCAAAGATTCTCTTTATTATTCCTTGGAGTAGGACCGATTTCGAACCCGTTGAAACCTGTCGAAACCCGCCAAACCCTGTACATCTTAATGTCGAAATTCGTCGAAATCTGTCGAAACCCGCCAAACCCTGTACTTCTTAAGGTCGAAATTCGTCGAAAGCCGTCGAAACCCGTCTGTGTGACAAAAGGTTCAGGCTATTGAGGCTTAGATAGAGGTACACATTTTCAGGTAAAATTTCCTCTTGACACGCGATGGTTGGCCTCTTGGCTGCAAATGATGAGCTACAAAATTGATCAACATATATAGGACCATCGAACAAAGATTTTTTTTAAATCGTCGACTGTCAACCTTAATGAGGGAATGGGGGAGGGGGGATAGTAACTTAAAAAAAATACCGAATTTATCTATTCCTATTATCATCGCTCACTCAGTGATATCACTGCTTTTTATTCTTTTTGTTTCCGTTTTGTTTTCTTTTTTTTTTTTGCTGTAAGAAATTATTGGAACATTTTGTTTATTTTTGTGATTTTTCTAAACTACGTTTATATTTTGTTTCATTCCATTTATGATCTTCATCTATGTGATTTGTTTTTGTTTTGGTTTGTTATATAATACATGTACTCCAAAAAATATAGCGAAGTTATCTCAGAAAATACCGGTTAAGTGGTCTTCAGGCCCACGCTTTTTAATTTCGTAAAAAGTTCCACTAAATTCGTTTTACTTTGTCTGATTTAGATGGGCTTCGACGAGTATAGGCTTTCGATGGATTTCAACAGGTGTCGACGGGTTTCGTCAGGTTTCGACGGGTTTCGACAGGTTTCGACGAGTTTCGATCTTAAGAAGTACCCACTAGGACTGATGCACTGCGAGGCACCTCACGATCACAGCCGCGTTTTTTTCCACCGTTTATGAAAAGTGAAAAAAACTTTGCATCGTTTGCCACCGTTTATGCATAGTGACCCCCCCCCCCCCAACTAATGTTTAAAATATTCTGCAAGGTTTGGCAATACTTGACAGCGCTACAAAGACTTCAAGTTTCATATCTAAACATATCTTGTAACATAAAAGGCTAAAGGTTTGAAATAGCTACTGTCTATACACATATTTATATATTTATATTCATATTAATGCACTCATCATAATTATTTAATGTTCTATGTTAAACATGTCTCTAATACATAGGTCTATGTGCATATTTATATATCTATTTTTTATATTTATGCACTATTCTTTAATTTAAAAAAAACTTTATACTTTGTGTTCTTTTAATACTGTTTAAAAAAACTTTTCATTAAGAGATTAACAGTAATTACCCTTTTTATATGTACATGTCAGATTATAATTGTGACAATAGAATGAAATTTCCATTCGGGACCATTTACGTTATTCTGTATTCTGTATTCTGTATTTCATAACGATGTATTTTGTTCTGAAACGAACCTGGCATGTTCACGTTCTAGGCTAGAGTGTTTAACTGTGGCCATGGAAAGAAAACTATATGGATCCTTGGTTGAACTTCAAAAGACTGTGGACTATATACTAGATTCGGGACTTTCTGTGTAGTCATTTTCAAGTGAACGAAGAAGAAGAAGAACTGAGAGCACACCTGTTGAGGCCGCGTGGAGAGGAGCAGCAGGAGGCCCGGGAAGACCACGACCCCGACCAGGGAGAGCAGGTTCTGCGGCCGCTTCAGGACAGAGTCGACCAGCACGTAGGCGACCAGGGCCACCAGCAGCAAGCCCAGAGTCCACCTGGAACCATAGGTCAAGGTCGTATTCGTATTCGTATTCATTAAGATGCAAGAGACATACATGCCCATGTCGCAAATGTTCAAACGATACAATCATATATGACAACAGTATACTAACGCCTACACTATAATGCTCATCACCTAGTGCCTTTTTGAACCGGTCTGTACTTTCAATTTTCAATGTCAATTATCTTGCTTTGGAGTTCGAGATAGTTCTTGGAAAGAAACTATTTTTGTGCACATTTGTCTGGCATCGCCATAACACCGAAACTTACAAATCAGTTTACCGTGCCAACACACAGCACAAGCAAAACGTTCAAAAGGTCAAACCTCTTCTACTTATTGAAACACCTCGTTTATTTAATGAACATGCATTTTGCTTCAGTCTTCACAAAGTAATAATCATAACACTATTTTATATTCATGTGATTAGGAAAAACATTGCATATAATTATGATACAATGTTTACGTTCAACCCTTTTGTCTGTTTTATCAGAATACGATTCGATTAAATAATAAGTACAAATAAACTTATACAAGTAAACTGAAAAAAAATGAAACTTACCAGTAGACAAGCTTCGAAATGCGCACACATTTAGAGTTTTCCGCATCCCCTAGCGTGTGTTTCAACTTGTCCTCATATTTCCGAATACAACGTGAAATAATACAATATCCCACAGCAAAACAAACTACCCCAAGGAGGGTCAGGGATTGCTCGTCTCCAAAACTGTGATGGAAAGCGAATCCTAAATAGACACAGACACCAATGAAGCAAATGATCTTAAACACTTTTTTAACTAGAGGTCGGTTTTTAAGGAAGGTATTTTTGCAAGTCTGTCGACATGCAATGAGAGCGGACATGGCTTTAGTTGTATCCCCACCGCTTTCCTGGCTTATGGCCTCAGTCTCGTCTTGTTTCAGGGTTTGGTTTTCTTCACCCTTCTCCGCTAACAGACCGTGTTCTTTAGACAGACTCTTTTCTTCATCGTCTTCAAGGGGAATCGAGTGAGTTTCTTTCGCAGCGCTTTCGCCATCTTTGAAAGCAGTTAAGCGAATTTCCTTCTCATCCATATTTGCAATCTCTATTCAAAGAAAAAAACAACGAAAACAGTCATAATGCTTCGATTTGTAAAATGCTAAAACAATTGCGAACAAAACAATCTGCGTGTGAGGTGTACGAGAAGACGAAAACAGCTGCGCTCCAAAAGCGACAAAAGTTTTTAGTGAAACTTCGAAAATTAGAAATTTCAAATAATTAGGTTTATGAAGCTACAATGTAGCCCAAGAATAATGCCTTAACATTCATCACCCCCTGTAGTAAATAGGTACATCGCTAGTAATGTTAAGAGCAGAATGCCTTACTACCACGCAGAGAAGACAGTTCAAGAGTGGGCACGAATCATTATTTTCCTTATTGTGTCCACGGATGCTATACAGTGATGTGCTTCCAAATCGGGATACCCAGAACGTGGACGGTCACATTTGTACGGACAGCGATCCAACCATTACAATTAGAAATCAAGACGCTCTCATTAGGTAACCAACCAGGGACATCATCACTGTAAGAGCAACTAGACTTAAAAATAGATGCTTAAGGCAAAAGAGATGATCAGAAAGCAAGGAAACTGATCAGGAGGCAGTCAAGCTTGTTAGAAGGCAGACACACTGTCAGAAAGCTGCTAGTCTGCTCAGAAGAAACACTTGAAAATCAATGGTCAATTGGCAGACATGCTGGTCAGTTAGACAACAGATAAATTGGTCCGATGACAGATAAGACAGTTATTAGACAAAAAAGCTGTTAGAAATCTGATAGGGTAGTAAGATACAGGAGACAGACAAAGCTGATCGTTTAAAAGGCAGACAAGGTGATAAAAAAAGACAGACATCCTGATAAGAAGACAGACACACTGAGCAGAGGGCTGACAACCTGGTACGATGGCAGACAACCTGAGCTCTGCCGAGTATTTGATGAACTTTCTGTTAGATCGATATGAGCTTAGGTTGGAATCTTTTGTTGTCTGGACAGGACAAGACGAGTTGCTCTATAATTACACCAACAGTAGTGACCTTCTTTATTTTTTTCGCTCTATCAGACCTCAGGTTCTATGTCCACTTTACTAAAATTAATTCTAAGAAACGAATCTATGGGACGACGAAGCGGTCCAGTGCTGCAAGTTCAACGTCATTATTATTACACGTATCAAGGTGGTGCATAGATCTCATTAACCTTACAAAAAAATCCCCAAGAAAATATTGGATTGCCTAAAGATTTATCTTTCACTTGGATTTGTATTGACAAAGACGGACGATTCTGTTCCTGCGACAAACGTATCTTTCCTAAATAATGCACGAGCATGTATTCCATGTGTATGGGATCTTGTTTTCAACTAAACAAACTAAATTCGTCTACAAGTTAGTAATTTTGTTTTTGGTTCTTGTGAAAATTGAACCAGAACTGTCTATTTACTTTTATACGTATCAATATATTCATCCATCGATCTATGATCTTTCTGCCAATTTATTGATATTTTGATCTATCTATCTATCTATCTATCTATCTATCTATCTATCTATCTATCTATCTATCTATCTATCTATCTATCTATCTATCTATCTATCTATCTATCTATCTATCTATCTATCTATCTATCTATCTATCTATCTATCTATCTATCTATCTATATCTACCACATGCAACAATGAGACTCCGGCGCAGGATACCCGGTGCTAAATACATGTATTATACTGAAGTCGATCAGGAGGAAAGAAGGCTGCCTGATAAGAGACTTGAATGGAGACCTTGATTAGAAGTCGCTCAGTGCTACTGGCTCAATCACCTCGATTATAGATACACAATGGATTATTTCTAATAAACTTTCAGTTTCAGATGTACATGAAAAACGAACATACTGATGCATTACACCACAAGCCTACCTTTGCTAACTAGATCCAGGAATGAACGAATCCGTTTCTTGCACCAGCTCTAACTCCGTTTCTTGCACCAGCAGTCCAGCACTAACGGCCGCAGCACACCAACCTGTAGACTGGCCCAGTACACAAAACCGTGAAGAATAACAGGCAGTCGCTGAACCTTCGATCTAATAGTCCTAGCTCTTGTAGGTGATGAATATCCTCACATGGAACGAATCCAAACTGAAATTCACTGCGTATAATTTCATGCAAGTGTCTTCATAGTACCTGGCCGATATTAGTCGCGAAGGACGACCCACTATTTTTGTTTCTATGCCACCAGGTTTTCACGCGCTCTACAGTCCACACTCGACCCAGTACTCTGCACAGAGGGTCTGGAGCCGGCAGGGTGTTAAATAAAACCTAGACCTAGACTTTTGTTTTGTTTTGAGGTCACTTCACACCAACCTGCAACTCTTATCAGCTCAAGCTGTCTGCCTGGCTTTGATAACTCGATGTTCATGTATAACAATGTATTAATCTTATTCTAGGTGAATCCCAACCTGTGACCCACATTCATATAAAGAATAAAGCTTTTGTTTGTTTGATCTAACTCTGATATATGGGTCTGCGGGTTCTCCTCTCAAACTCTCCAAACCATCAGATGAGATCGAGATAATAACGCACCAGTCTAACGATTCATCTATCCCTTAATTATTATATTCAGTTAATAATAAAATATCGGTTCTTTTCTTAAAATGCTAAAATAATTAAAACAGCAGAGTGATAAAACATTCTATTCAACTGTAGCTCGCCATTTAGCACTACAAATATATTAAACAAACGCACCGTAAGGGAAACAGGATTTGTGTTTATACTGTGCTTACTTTTCACTACATCAAGCGGCTTCCAAGCATCCATTTACAAATCAAGAGCAAGATAAAGCAAGGAAGGCATTCTCCATACCCTCACAAAGGAGAGAGCCTGCAAGACGCAACACTTAAGCTAAGCTTACCTCTAGTGAGCACTACAATAGGCTGCCATTATTCGGAATAGTATTCCGAATAACTCTACAGCTTATCCGGAATAATATTCCGAATAATTCTGCAGATTATCCGGAATAGTATTCCGAATAACTCTGTAGCTTATTCGGAATAGTAGAAGCGGGTGTATTTTTAGCATTCTGTGGCTAAGCCAAGCTAAAATAGGTCAAACCCGTACGGTTAGCATGCAATGTGGGTCTAAGAAATTTCGGTCCCATTTTTTAAAACTTGAAATAATTCTGGTTGCGGCTGTAAATTATAGCTCTAAAATAACTGGTACTTACTTGCATAACTTAATTATTATCGACATAATGTATGCCTGTAAATCAGATATTAAAATTAAGTGCAAAGGAATCCTTTTAGTAGACCTATATTGTGATAATGACAGTAACGTCTTACGTGAAAACTAGACATACTGCTATGCTGAAGAGTGATGTGCAGATTTGCATTGATAGCCAAATCATAAATTTTAGACACAAGCTCTATGTCTCATTCCCTTTTTAGCATCCAGATACATTTTTATATGTCTTTTGTCATCTTTCTTTATTTCTCCCTCTGTCTCTCTATATGTCTGTCTGTCTATGTGTTTGTCTCTATCTGTCTGTCTGCCTATTAGTCTCTCTCTTTCTCTCTCTCTCTCTCTCTCTCTCTCTCTCTCTCTCTCATATACGACTATTCATCAGTTCACTGGAATCGATCTGCTACTTGTACTAGTAGAATCATGTAGTAGCTTAGAGCTCATCCGATTAACTTCAATTTTCTTACGCCAAGTAAAAAAGCAACTTGACTGTTATGCTTAGATTATTGGTGCTATGCGAGGTTGGTTCTATGATGCTCGCGTCAAACTAGAAACTGGCCATTTGCCGCTGACCCAACATTACTTCAGTCAAAACCCCCAAACACTACACACAACACACACACACACACACACACACATACTTTACCGCTGCTTTCCTACATTTAATCTTCTTCTTCTTCTTCTTCTTCTTCTTTGGTGTATGCCCGCCTTCATCAAGTTGAAGATTCTGGCATTTTTGATCCGGTCCGGTTAGCTGTGAGCCCTACGAGTTAGAGTGAGGGGGGGGTATGGGGGTGGAGGACTACAATATAGCCTATATAGTGCTGCTGTTGGACGTTAAACCAACCCAACCAACCTAGTGAGCACTAAGCAACACTTAAAGACCTAGCTAAGCTTGCATCTAGTGAGCACTACAATATAGCCTATATAGTGCTGCTGTTGGACGTTAAACCAACCCAACCAATCTAGTAAGCACTAGCAACACTTAAAGGCCGAGCTAAGCTTACATCTAGTGAACACACACACACACACACATATATATATATATATATAAAACTATTTATAGATCTATGAGTGAGCACTGACTATGCCGGGGTCAGGGTTTTGGTGCACTCTGTGGTAGACTCACTCTGTACTTCTTCTGACCTAGAAAATAAAAGGGGCATAACTCCTTGTCAGCCAGCGGGAACTAATGACTTCCAGCTGCAGTTGTGTTCCTTAGACTTGAATGAAAGCAACAAGTCAAGAATGAGAACTAGATCACAATTATTACATAATGCAAATTTTTTCGGGTCACTGGAATTTGTGTAAACGTATGACTTTTCATTATAAAAGAAAAACAAAACACAAATTAAAGCAAGAAAACAATTACTGCAAAGCCACATATTTCTTTTTTTAGAATTGACGTACAATAAAAGGCCAAGGTATTGTTGCCGAAGTCATATGCAATTTGAACAATAGGCTACGCTTATGAATGGATGATAGCTAATCTCAATGTCATGGTAATGCACGCCCCTATAATGCCCCCAAAAGATCATGGAAATCTAAACTCGTTGGGCACAATAGGCTCACATAATATATTTCTACAAGCTGGGGTCCCGTTCATACGAACGGGTTGAATACAGAGTAAGCCGAATCTTTTTGAAAGGGGAATTTTTAGTCCCCTTACCATCCGTTAATATAATTTTATTTTCCTCCTTTTGTTATTTAATGAAAATATTTTTTGTCTTCTTTTTAAAAAAAATTTCTTTCGTTCTCTCTCTCTTTTTTTTCTTCTTTCTTCTTTCTTCTCTTTATATATTCCTCCTTTAAAAAAATCTTTATTATTACTTTTTTTCTTTCTTTTTTTAAATCTCTCTCTCTCTCTCTCTCTCTCTCTCTCTCTCTCTCTCTCTCTCTCTCTCTCTCTCTCTCTCTCTCTCTCTCTCTCTCTCTCTCTCTCTCTCTCTCTCTCTCTCTCTCTCTCTCTCTCTCTCTCTCTCTCTCTCTCTCTCTCTCTCTCTCTCTTTCTTTTCTATTCGTATATATTATGTCTAGACAGCTACGCTACTACTGCTGCTAATAATGCACAGATTTCACCCTTTGAAGCACATGACTTGATTGTCTCCTAGGTTTAATTTCCTATATGTAGTCCAATAGAACGACTGGTCCCAAGATATACGTCTGAAATTTTTTGTGCTGCCACGCATTTGACATGACTCCTGTCTCAGCCGGTCACATTATACTGACACCGACCCAACCAGTTACAGGGGACTAAATTAACAAAAAAACAAACAAACAAACAACCCAAAAAAGGTGCAGATCGGATTCGAACTCCGTACCTCCAGAAGTGAAGACCAATGCTCTACCAAGTGAGCTAATTTGCCCTACGTGAATGCGCGGTACAACTGGGAGTAACTACAAAATGAAGGTGCTGAATTTTATAATTAGATCTAGAATCTAGATCTATTAAACCCTTTTCATTAGTTAAGCCTTGATTGTAGATCTAGAAAGATTGCTCAAGTAAGCCAAGATTTTAGATAGAGATAGATTGCTTATGTAAGCCTAGATTCTAGATCTAGATAGATTGCTGAAGTCCAGCAGCAGTGTCATTAGAACATTCGGTAGTCAATGACGCTTTCACTAACCAAGCCTAGATCTAGTTATTATAAAAGACGATCCGGAGATTTTAAGGCGGACTATTTTTATTTTTAATTATAATAAATTTATGGAAAAATAAATAAATAAAAAGGGACCCGGCAAACAAAGTATTTAGTAAGATGTAGCTTCTGTGAAAATTGCATAATTATAGGTTGAGCCGTCTTCGAGCTTTATCCGAAGAACGCCTCGACTCTACTAAATATATACACATGTATATATATAACCAAACCAAGCAATGGAAGCAGAAAGTTTGTTGGGGGCAGCCTAAAACGATAAAGGTTCCCTGCACGAAAATAGCCTCTACAGTCTGACTGCTCTTTACTATCTCCTTAAGAATCGACACTAAAATTAAACTCATTTACTCCTGACTACCTCTGCATTTATCTCTGTCTCTGTATTTCTGTCTGCATGTCTGTATCTGTGTCTATCTGCCTATCTCTTTCTCCTCTCTTGTTTATAATTTTTGGATCGAACTCTCCTTCTTTTCCTCACGGCCCCTGTTTTTCACCGCTAAACCAGCTCCACTTTACAAAACCTTCTCTCCTCTCAGCCTGACTCCGCCATCTCCAAACTGACATAAGGATTCTCAAGGATGCATTTTCCCTTTTCCCCACTTTCCCCTCCCACTCAATCACACAAACATACTGTAGTCGGAGAGAGCAAACCTCTATTTTAGGTTTCAAAGAAGAACAGTACGGGATATTAGGGACTTGGGCGTTCACTTTCTACCGACACTGAACTAAGCAGTTGGGTCTAAACACAGCGGGGATCGAACCCTTGACCCTCCGATTAGAAGACACGCGTTCTACTCTTGGGCGTCGTGTGTCTGCTCTCCCAGAATTCTTGGCTCGGCACTTCCGTTCCGATGGACCTTCATGCTGGTTGATTTTTTGTTCCAATTATCTTTTTTAATTTCCGCTTTTCCCATGTTGTCTGATTTCCAGGGAAGCGGGGGTGGCGAAGAGAGAATAGAAGAGAAAACCCACGGCCCAAATGTATCTGACTTTAAAATCTTCTACGTGAGCTCCCAAAATTCCTAAAGAGATATAAATAGATAGATAGATAGATAGATAGATAGATAGATAGATAGATAGATAGATAGATAGATAGATAGATAGATAGATAGATAGATAGATAGATAGATAGATAGATAGATAGATAGATAGATAGATAGATAGATAGATAGATAGATGGGGAAAGAGAAAGAGAGAGAGGGAGAGTTATAGAGATTTAGGGAGGGAAGGAGACAGAGACAGAGAAAGAGAGAGATAGAGAGAAAGAAAGAGAGAGAGAGAGAGAGAGAGAGAGAAAGAGAGAGAGAAAGAGAAAGAGAGAGAGGTGGAGGGGCTAGATGGATGTAACTAGAAATAGGGAGGGCTAGCGTGAGAGGAAACAGAGCAGTCCTTGCTCATGACCTGTATGGATCAGATTGTCAGAATCAGGGAAATAATTAATTGTAAAAAAAATCATGAATAATACAAAAAGCTAAACAGTGGAGAATATGCAGTAAAATATAGATAAAAAAGAAGCACAGCGTAAATTAGAAATAGATACAGCGGGATAAAGATCAATGGACAAAAGAAAAGAATTTGAATATACTAGGGAAGGCATACTGAACAGGCAGAAAGGAAAAAAAGGGGAACTTACAAAGAAAATAAAAAAGAAACATACGGGGCACAATAACAAGAATCACACAAACCTAGCACAATGCAATGGAAAATGGATAGAAAGGGAGATAAGTGAATTAATTAGCAGAAAAGCGAATATAGATTGTTTTTTAAGATGGTAGACAGAGAGCGATAGAGAGAGAGATCGTGATAAATAGATGCAGATAGATAACAAGAGAGAGACTGATAGACAGAGAGAGAGAGTAACGAGGAACGAAAGATAAATAGATAGGTAGAGAAATAAGGAGAGGTAGATAGATAGGGAGACAACAGAAAAAAGTGAGAGAAAAAAAGAAGAGAGAGAGAAAGAGAAAGAGAGAGAGAAAGAGAGAGAGAGAGAGAGAGAGAGAGAGAGAGAGAGAGAGAGAGAGAGTAGTGGGACTATGTATGATAAAAAAGGTTGCAATAATATGTAATATTTATAAGAAAACCAAAATCTGAATAGTAATTGCGACTTTCTTTTTACGTGGAAATAAATAACAAGGCTCCGAGAAGGATTCGTGTGGAGCGGCGTTTCGCTTTCCAAGGCAAATAGGGTTAGGACTATCTACAAGAACTGGTCTCAGCAAGCATCGATCTGAAACCGACTAGAGAACGTCTCCGCCTTACAGAAAGGCGAAATCGTGTATGGGCTGCGCTAGATCGGTGGCCAGAATTTACTCAGGTCTCGATGGGGCTTGATAAAAGGACTCCCGCTTTGAGGGGCACAGTCTTCGGCCTGCGAGATAAAGAGATAGGCAAGCTCTGGTGGGCCAACTTTCCGCTGCATGATAGGCTTCCTCCATTAAAAAGAAAAATGAATAAAAAAAATCCACGCAATTCAGCGATCCAGATAAGCGTTTGCATAAAGCGAAGGTCTCTATGGTGCACCGGGCTTTCCAGAGTCAAAATCGTGTTGCCTCAGATAACAAGAATAGAAGGGAATATTGTACGTGCTCTCTAGAAAATAAGATAGACATTAAGAGAGGCAGGGAGAAAAGATATTGAATCAGGGCAATTCCTCACTATTTTCTTCGGACCCTCTTTACAAGACAATCATCACGAGATTTTTGAGCTTTTTACTGACACTTTGGAAAGCGCCATCTTTCATACATAAATATAGGCATTTCCTCAACTGAATGGCCCAAACCTCAATGATTGAGCAGAAATGGTACGTAATGGATCAGCACGTTTCTCTCAAAGGATACTTGAATAACATATTCCTTTTCTTATTCAAGACAGCGCCTTGAAAATATCCTCAGTTCTTTTTTGCATCGAACTCAAAGCCTAGTTTCAGGGCAAATATTTTAAAAGCGCATTAAGTTTCGCCTGTGATCTCAATATGTCAATAACTCTAAACACCCACACACCGCCATCTCAGGGGAAACGTGTGTTTTTTGGTCATACATACCGTTTGATCTATGGGGAAATTGAGCATCTAAAAGATAAAGACAAGAAGAGAGTTGCTTAAAAGCATACGTTTTTAGTTAAACAGGAACAATCATGGAATTTTGTCTGTATTGCTAATGAATAAAATGCTACCCTCACTAAATGTTTTCTTGTTGAGGTTTCAAGGCCAAAATTCCATTAAAATTTGAAGTATTCACGCTTTTGAGGGCTAGACAGCTGTGGATATTTTAAAGACCAAATGTATAAGAGTACTTGCAACATTTTCAGTTCGGTTTATCTCTAGTTGTAATCATTATGTTAATTCTGCTTTTGATCCAACAAAAACAGCGGCAACAACAACAGCAACAGTAACAAAAGCAACAACAACAACAACAACAACAACAACAACAACAACAGCAACAACAACAGCATCATCAAGTATTATTTTACTTTTATTGTTACTACTACTACTACTACTACTACTACTACTACTACTACTACTACTACTACTACTACTACTACTACTACTACTACTACTACTACTACTACTACTACTACTACTACTACTACTACTACTACTACTACTACTACTACTACTACTACTACTACTACTACTACTACTACTACTGCTACTACTACATACTTTGGACAGACTATAAAAATCTATCATGATATAATATTCTAACACCGTTTCGTGAAGTAGTGTTGACTGAATAAAATAATTGGTAATCATAACCATTGAATCACACGGAATTGCTATAAATACACAATAAACGATAGGCGTCCTAATGTAAAACTTATTCCCACTAAAAACGAACTTGTTGAGTTTCTATAGAGCACAATGATAGTCGTTCACAGGAATAGAACACGTAAACTGACTGGACCCATCACATTGCCTGTACTGAATAAATACCAACGCCAACCCTCCTTTATGTACAGATATTTTATTTCACTATAACGCCCGTAAAGAAAATGAGCAAGGGCGATAACTGCCTCTTGAAGTACCGATAGTCGTTTACAGCTAGCTAAGTCTTGGGACTTATTATGTTTCTGAAAAGGCATTCTCTCATCCTAAGCATTTAATGTTGTGAATGCTATTTACAGATGCCAACACAAGACAGGCTTATATCAATTGCCCAAACGAGAACATTTATTGATGTAATAAGGTCAAGTAGTGTAAATCACCAATGACACCAGGAGAATGTTACTCACCCAAATGGGACTTGAACAAAACCGTAGGAAATTGAGTGCTTTAATAATGGTGTCACGATAAGTGCGTGCAGTGAGGATGATGATAACGTGTACCAAAAATAACCAAAAAAAAAAAAGAAACAGAAAGACAATGGCAACAGCAGCAACAAACAACAACAAAAACAACAACAGCAACAACAACAACAACAACAACAAACAACATGAGCAACAGTTACAACAAACACAATAAAAACAACAAGCAATAACAACAATAACAATGTCAAAATAAAACAACAAACAACAACAAAAACAACAATGACAACAAACAACAAAAATAATACACAATCAGTCAAAATGTATCGTCCCCTCATGGCTGTGTCGTTGTCAGTATAATGACTGACTGGCTGAGACTTGATTTTAGCTATCCTCACCCTCTTTCTGTGTGGCAACTAGTAAAAATGTCAGCCGTGAGTCTCTGGGACCCGAACGCGATATAACCACATGGTGCTGACGCTGGACGTTGAGCAAGCAACCCAACCTAACCAGAGTTTAAATAGACCACTTTCGTTTATCTTAAATATCACTTAGATGTTCCAAATAACGTAATCTTCCCCACCCCCGTCCCTGCACCCCCCCTCTCTCTCTCTCTCTCTCTCTCTCTCTCTCTCTCTCTCTCTCTCTCTCCCTCTTCCTCTGTGTCACTGTGTATTTGTGTCTCTCCCTGTGTCTGCCTCTTTTATCCTCTCCCATTCATCTCTTTTGTTTTCCACCTTTTTCTCTCAACTTCTTTCTCTATCTGTTTTACTTTTCTTATTCTCCCCCTATCACTCTCTCCCTGTTTCTTACCCACTCCCCTTTTTGTTTCTCTCATACCCCTCCCCCCCCTTCCCAATGTTCAGAAAGACATAAGACATACAGAGGGGAAGTTGTATCATTGCGTTCCGGTGCCGTGTGGAGTGGGTACACTTTATCTCAGCTGGCACATTCAGCTGGGCGTTGATTGGGGTTACGTCCAGTTAATTGTTTTACTGAGTTAAGCCTCCCACAGTCGCAGGACAGTCATCCTTGCCTCTTCTCCTGGGATAAAACTGGGATTAGCTATATCGGAACCACACACGGCCGAATTTAATTTTCTACACGAAATAGTTAGGTATGTAATCGTTCCGGTATCTGACACGAAAAGACACAATGCAAGTGGTAGGGGTAATGCTAGACGTGATGCCTCTGACTGAGGTGTAGCACCAATCATATCATTCAGTTTGGCAGGAATTGTCTAAGGATAGTTGTTATTGAAGTGGTAGTAGTTGTAGTAGTAGTAGTAGTAGTAGTAGTAGTAGTAGTAGTAGTAGTAGTAGTAGTAGTAGTAGTAGTAGTAGTAGTAGTAGTAGTAGTAGTAGTAGTAGTAGTAGTAGTAGTAGTAGTAGTAGTAGTATTCAATTCAATTCAATTCAATGTTTATTCAGTCAATATATATATTAAGAACATACATATCGAAAATTATTTTGTCAAGCACAGGCTTTGCAAGATGAATACATATAAACAGTTATACAAATATACGTGCAGCAACACAATTAGCAAAAAGTTTTACTTAAACATAGTTGTATCTAAGTATTACACATTAATTAAAGGGGAAAAATTAAAAAAAAATAAATAAATAAAAAAATAAAAAAAAAAAATTAAATTTAAGAACTTCGCATACATTCCTTATCAATATGGACAACTGATTGCGCATTGCATAAAAAGTTTCAATAATGTGATTAAGTAAAGCACATGTAATAATGATGGTAAAATGCACTATAAATGTATTAATTAAGTTCGCTTTTAAATTACTCTAAATTATTAACAAAGGCATAGAATGTAAATGTACACCTAGTAACATTATAAATTTTTAAGTTCTCTTTCTCTATCTGTTTTACTTTTCTTATTCCCCCCTATCACTCTCTCCCTGTTTAGTAGTAGTAGTAGTAGTAGTAGTAGTAGTAGTAGTAGTAGTAGTAGTAGTAGTAGTAGTAGTAGTAGTAGTAGTAGTAGTAGTAGTAGTAGTAGTAGTAGTAGTAGTAGTAGTAGTAGTAGTAGTAGTAGTAGTAGTAGTAGTAGTAGTAGTAGGAGCAGTAGTAACAGCAGCAGTTGTGATAAAACGGCGAGTCTTTTTGGGGACGTTATATTACAAAGCAGAGTGAAAAAAGAACACGGAAAAAAACCCAGCAATTAACATACAAAAAACAAAACAAACACAAGCAAAATCCAAAATCCAAAAAAGACGAACCAAAAACAAATAACGCAAACAAAATTGTTAAAACATTATTACCCAAAAGAGCAACAAAACGAAAACCGGTAAAAAAAACAAAAGTAACAAAATTAAACGAATTGAAAGAAATTGAAAAATACATTGAAAAGAAAAAAAAACAATACCAACTCTGTACTAATTTTTCCTTTTTTGGGGTGCTGTTTGGCCATTTTCTATTCCAAGAAGATGCATTTCCTTCTTGATGTATGTTTTTATGTGTGTGGGTGTGTGTGTGTATTATAGCTCAGTTATTATTTCTACTTTTCAGTACTCTCTAAACAAAACCAAACACACAGACCTGGCTTCCAATCCGGAACTGCTCAGAACTCGAGTCCCCAGTGAAAGCGGCCAGCAGCACAAAACAAATGAAATGTCAGGGCGGCTGATCCCGCAGACCTCGCTATTGATTGTCCTGTCACTATCATGATCTCCCAGAATTTTTCATACACAATTGCGATTTCATCCCGCGCGTTTAAATTTAAAAATATCAGGGCTATACTCCAATTAAATTGACTTTGATATAGGAGATTTTTGGTTTATGCCTTCAGAGGAGGAGAAGGGGTTGGTTTGTTGATGTGAGAAGAAAAGAAAGGAGAGGTGAGAGAAAGAAGAGGAGAGGAGCGTACTTGAGGGAGTGGAGAACCCCAGACGACCTCAGCAGTTGACAAGAGAAAGTAAATGCCAAATGTTGAGGAAGAGTTAATTTATCACAGACCTAAAATGCTGACAGTTTAAAACAAAATCATTATAAGATAAAGAAGGAAAGCAAAACACTTGAAGTAAACACTTTAAGGAAAGAGAGAGAGAGAGAGAGAGAGAGAGAGAGAGAGAGAGAGAGAGAGAGAGAGAGAGAGAGAGAGAGAGCAAGAGAAAGAGAGAGAGAGAGAGAGATTAAAGAATGGTAAGTTAAACCATTTTAAGGGGAAAGAAACGCGTTTAAAATTTTCTTATTATAGTACAGATAAAAATGGGTATTGGAAACATAGATGGGAAGTTATTTAAAGAGCCATTCTTATTTATTATTATTTTACATTGCTTTCAGCATTAATTTAGTAAATGTCATGTACATTGTCACAAAATGTTTTGTACCCTAGTAGAATAAAATAATCTTTCCCTATCAATTAAGAGATCGCGTCTTGTCAACATGACTGTAATGAAACAGTTGGCCTCTAGAGCCAATTAAAACTCACGAAGACTTACAGAACGACGTAGTAATAAGGAATGTCCTTTTAATAGAAAGCGCGTTAAATTCGTTTTAGATCTACTACAAACAAACACTAATACGATTCTTCTTTTGAGTATCTATCATAATTACAAGAAAGTGGATTAATTTTTTACGAAACCTCATCAACTATGGTCCAGGTCATAGAATTTAGATAAAAAAGAACACAAGCAACAGAGATGATTAAAAAGCCATTCTATAAAATGAAAGAATTTTGTCCAGATTCATTTTTACAATAATCGTTTTTCTATTTTGCAATAAAGTACTGTTGTGCTTAACAACATAACGTGGACATGCAGCTTGAGCAACAATGCTGAATCTTAACGGTTAAACGTTGTTCATCGGGGGGTGGGGGGTGGGGGACCGGGTGAGGGGATCGAGTATGTTTAGTCAACTACTCTGTAAAAGATATTTACCAAATATACCAAAAAACATTTTTTTTATTTTTTGACAAGAAATATAAACATTCAACTCTTTGAAGTTAAAAATCAACTTCGATCTAAAATTACAACAAAAACAACAAGATACGCATAGAAAGACAAAAAACCGCAGTAGAAAAATGTGAGTGTTTACGCTGACTTACAGGTTAGAGCGGCGGGCTTCTATTTGGGAGGGCTTCTACTGTTTAGGTCGGTGTCAGTATCATGGGATCGGCTAAGGCAGGAGTCCTGGTATTCCGCTCAGTTTCTATGTAGCAGCAGGCACTGCAATATTAGCAGACATTTTCTTGGGACCCGTCGCGCACTCAACCTAGTTGGTTACATTGGGCGTAAAAAACACGTATACAGTGTCGGCATATCAGGGTTCTTCCTAGTACCGAATCATCATTCCCGGATAGATTATCTTTTTTATTTTTCAAAAGTGGCACTTACCAAAAAAGTGACCTCTTAAAGACCAGCCACACAAGAATTTGGATAACAGACATCAATCTCTATGGAAACCTGATTTCATGCTTAAAATAATTATAAAACAAAAGCATCAGCGGATAAGCGCACACTTTGCTGCGTATTTTGACAATTCAAGGACCTAGCTAAGAATAGCTTAGCATAGACATATCCATAGACTTTTTAGATTCTATAACATGCCAGTAAAAAACAGGCTTTTTTCCCCATCACAAAAGGTGATTTTATCATGAATTGAACTATAGGAATATGTTACGGTACCTATCGTCATCATTTCATATGAGTAGCACAATTCAGAGGGTTTTGTGTCGAACAGTGGCAGACTATGGACTGGTTTCATCATGTAAAAAACCCAACTAAGAATGGACGTCATACTTGATTAAAACTAATCCCTTTATAAAGATGATACTAATTATTATCAGTTAACTAGGAAGTTTTGAATATTGGCATTTCTTTCAAGAGCTTTTATTGATATCTTAATACTTGCATCCAGGTAAAACCGCGACACGGGTGAGGTAAATGTCCACTATTAACCATTACGGTGACGGCAACAAACGCCGACTAGTTTTTCTCATTAAATCACATTAGTTGACTTTTAACGATTGGTTCCAAGTCTAATGTCTGAGGTAGCTCGCTCCCCTGGGAATCAAATTTTGACAAGTATTTATATCAATGCCCATTGCAGGTGCCAGTGCTAAAGGCAAATTAATGCTGACCCCAATCAACTTGTAAGTGAACTGGAAGGTATTGTAATCTACTAGGACTAACAAGCGTATTTATAATGTTGATTATAGGTGATTTTAATCGGATTGAAATTATCGCCTGACATTCTCAATTATAACTAAAGACAAGAAATGAATTGACATTAATATCTACTACTTAACATGTAGATCTATACCAACAGCTACATCTTGTACCACCACTCTCCTTTCTTCATTAGAACAAAAATTCTCTCATCTCATCGGAAAGAGATAAGGTCTTTTTTTTTTAGCTCATGTCTCCTTGGGCCGCAAAGAGAAAGCTATGTTACAACTTGTATTGCAAAAATGTATCGGACTAAGCGTACATAACTGGGTCCTTTATGACTTCTCAGTAATCGGGGAATCGGACCGTGGGCCTCTGATCAGAACCCGCTTCGTCATACCGCCTGAGGTAGCTCGCTCCCCTGGGAATCTGGTATTCCGCTCAGTTTCTATGTAGCAGCAGGCACTGCAATATTATCAAACATTTTTTTGGGACCCGTCGCGCACACAATCTAGTTGGTTACATTGGGCGTGACAAAAAAAAACACGTATACAGTGTCGGCATATCAGGGTTCTTCCTAGTACCGAATCATCATTCCCGGATAGATTATCTTTTTTATTTTTCAAATAAGATAAACCTTTATTTCTCCCTTTGAAGGAAATTCGACTAGGACATAAGTATTACATGTATGCACAACACACCTATAATTATAATAAACTAAAATCAATACCCGTTTTTGAAGAAACAGAAAATATTACATCAATATGAATACTGAATACTGTTGAAGCGAATATTAAGTTTATTTAAGATGTATATAAGCACACGTGGGCTATGTTGATAGAAAAACATGAACCTTTTCTTTTACCTCTCTGTCCCCTCTTTTCCCCATTTTTCTTAAGACACACACACACACACACACACAGCTACCCACTCGCATACACTAAATTGAAATCTCCAGATGCCGTGAGCCTGATGGTAAAAATGAGTTATTGTAGCCGTCGTTTCTAGCCTTATGTTCAATTATGCAACCGTTACATGTAGAAAACCTAAAATCCTGGTTCAGTGGATGATTTCTGTCTTTGGTTACATCTAAACTTGTTTTCCAACAGTGGACTCGCATAAAGAAAGGTGGTAGGTCCAGTTTAACTATTTTACCCGCTCTTTTGATTAAAGCTATCAGTTTTAGTCTTATCTTATGCAAGAGCCAAAACAAATACTGCTTTGTTAGCTTGCATTGTAGAACAAAGTCATAATAGTTTTATCAATATTAAACGAATTTAGTTTTCTAAAAAAGTACAGCCTTTGGTTAAACTTTTTTTTTACATAAATGATTACAAACATGCCATTTTAACTTAGAATCTATTGCCAGGCCTAGATATTTTTAGCTGTCGACAAACATAACTTCCCCAAGCGCGGATATCTCCTTTTTGTCCGTATATTTCACGGGAGAAATTCCGACTCACAGAAGTGGCACTTACCAAAAAAGTCACCTCTTAAATATCAGCCACACAAGAATTTGGATAACAGACAGCAATCTGTATGGAAACCTCATTTCATGTTTTAAAATATAAAACAAAAGCATCAGCGGATAAGTGCGTATTTTAACAAATAGCTTAGTATAGATAATTATGTCCATAGACTTTTTAGATTCTATAACATGCCAGTCAAAAACTGTTTTTTTTCCATCTTAAAAGAAGATTTTATCATGAATTGAACTATAGGAATATGTTACGGTACTTTCATATGAGTAGCACTATTCAGAGGGTTTTGTGTCGATCTGATAACATGATGCAGATCTTACAGAATTGAAAAAACCCAACTGAGAACGGACGTCATACTTGATTAAAACCAATCCCTTTATAAAGATGATACTAATTATTATCAGTTAACTAGGAAGTTTTGAATATTGGCATTTCTTTCAAGAGCTGTTATTGATGTCTTAATACTTGCACCCAGGTAAAACCGCGACACAGATAAGGTAAATGTTGACTATTAACCATTACGGTGACGGCAACAAACACCGGCTCTTTAACGTCCAACAACAGCAACAAGGCTATATTGAGGATTGGTTCCAAGTCTAATGTCTGACAGTTCTATGTGCTGCCACAGATAGAAATAACGTGGGTAAATGAGTTTTTGATCTCAGCTGGGCGTACTGTACTGACACCAACACAACCAGTGAGGAGAAAAGCTGTCTGATAGGGGCTCGACCTCGAGACATGCCGAATAGAAGCCACGCATCAGCACCTGAGCTAACTCACGATCTGACCATTCGCGCGCATAATAAAACTCGCTCAGACCAAGACACCTTCACAAGAGATCACTAATTTAAAACTAGGAATACACAATCCGGCCCAGCACACAATCATCCTGATATCTTTACTTCATAGTGGAGAAGCTTTGGACCAGTAAGCTATTTGGCATTTGGATGTTTTCTCTGAGCAACTTTATGTGAACTGGAAGGTATTGTAATCTACTAGGACTAACAAGCGTATTTATAATGTTGATTATAGGTGATTTTAATCGGATTGAAATTATCGGCTGACATTCTCAATTATAACTAAAGACAAGAAATGAATTGACATTAATATCTACTACTTAACATGTAGATCTATACCAACAGCTACATCTTGTACCACCACTCTCCTTTCTTCATTAGAACAAAAATTCTCTCATCTCATCGGAAAGAGATAAGGTCTTTTTTTTTTAGCTCATGTCTCCTTGGGCCGCAAAGAGAAAGCTATGTTACAACTTGTATTGCAAAAATGTATCGGACTAAGCGTACATAACTGGGTCCTTTATGACTTCTCAGTAATCGGGGAATCGGACCGTGGGCCTCTGATCAGAACCCGCTTCGTCATACCGCCTGAGGTAGCTCGCTCCCCTGGGAATCAAATTTTGACAAGTATTTATATCAATGCCCATTGCAGGTGCCAGTGCTAAAGGCAAATTAATGCTGACCCCAATCAACTTGCAAGCTGCCTACATTAATCTCCTCATTCATCTGAGTTTTCGGTCTCGGGAGAAAACATCCATTGCATCTGTGCCGCACCTGCAACCACGGGGGGAGCACTCATTGACCCCAAACCATTTGTGTGTGACAGTAACCGACACAACTACAGTGTGTGTGACAGTAATCGACACAGCTACAAGAAGAGCAATGGGCTATTGGTTTTCTCAAAACTAGTTGCAAGTATTCGATACCAATGTATGTCTCCTCAAATAATTACAGATATGTTAACGTATGTGTCAACAATCTGAGAATATTCATTGACTTTTTGGTATACCTTTATCATTTATCAGAATGAAAACGAAAAACTTACACTTCTACTATTGTCTTAGGATAATAAACAAAATGATCTTTAAAAAAATCTAAGTTACGTTTTGTTTTGTTTTTGTCTAACTTGTTCTCCATTACTCGGCCTTTGTTAATCTTGAATGACATTCGTATCATTCTTCAGCTGTTTAACTTAAGGGATAGTTATTTCTAAATTCTACTTCTTGTTCATATATATATATATATATATATATATATATATTGACACGTAAAAAGTGAAAAAGTGATTTTAGTTTAGTATGCTTTCAACAGGAGGTGATATTTTCCATGACACGTAAAGCAAACTCTGTCCGAACATCGTAGCGCTGAAATTATAGGACGCAAACCTCATTGTCCTGTGCGCTGGCTTGTCCAATCGGGTTTACGTCTTGTAGGTTTCAAGTAAAATTTCCATACTGAGAAGGGGACGTCAGCTGAAGTTCGAACCTTGGACACTCCCACTCAGCAGCCTACAGCGCTACCGACTGACGATGGAGCTGTCTCTATTTACATCGATATTACAAACTTCGGAAACACGTTATGCTTGGAGAAAGTACATTCCAATTTGTCGGTTTCTATACCAACAATATTAAACCATACTAGATCGAAGCGACATACCTTAAATATTAAAGTCTTAAGAAAAGAAACACTTTACTTGGTCACAATAGACAATCAGGTTTTCCCCCTTAGCCTCCCAAACTCCTGCTAAAGAAAGCCGTGGAACGTTGCTCCCCCCTAACGCGGCAGACAGTGTCTATGTTGGCATTAGACCAATTTAAATGGAAATTCCCCAAGAGTACACCAGCCGCCAGAGGCTAATCCGGCAAATGCCCCAAAGAAGGCAGCGGTGTGTGTACGTTCCTCTACCAGCGCTGTCTCTCGGCTCCCGTGGATTTTGTTCTCCTTGCTGAGACTTTCCCAGCACCTTTGGCCTCAGAGTCGGAGTTGGCTATTCATGGCAGCCACAACACTGACCAATCGATATCTACAGCCGAACACAAATCTGGATAATCTCGGACAGTCTTAAAGACTACAACAAAGGCTTGGTTATTTCTTCCAAACTTAGCACTGAGAAACAACAGTCGTTTAAAGTTTAAATAGCATGAAGAACGGAGGAAAAGGAGAGAGACAGAGAAATATATATATATATATAGATACATAGATAGAGTGAAAGAGAGAGAGAGAGAGCGAGAGAGAGAGAAAGAGAGAGAGAGAGAGAGAGAGAGAGAGAGAGAGAGAGAGAGAGAGAGAGAGAGAGAGAGAGAGAGAGAGAGGTGGGGGGAGGAAAGAGAGAAATAATCATAAGAAAAAAAAATAAGATTAAGCAATAATGGTTCGTATATCTTGTTTGTGTTAGGTTTCGAAACCAGTTTTAAACAAGTTTTGACACCTTTTTGGTATAATATCAGATTAGCTCGATGCAATAACTACCACCTTAAAAATGTAGAAAAGATGAATTCAAGGAGTTTTCCTCCAAACGTGTACTTTTATTTTGACAAGGTGTGACTATAAATCTATCTAATGGAACGCTTCTATGTGACAGGTCGTGTGTTGTCTGATATAAGGCGAGCAATATTAGTCTTCATACACCAAAGCAAAAGTACTATTTAATCAAGTTGTAATTTGATTGTTACGAAGGTAAAGTCCGAAATAATAAGCATTTATTAATTACTACAAAATGTAATATAACAAGTAGAGGTTGAGTGTAGTGTACACGTCACACAGGTTTGTGCGAGTCCCAGCTTCACTGGTTGGTCTATATGACTTCTGGCACCACGAGGCTGTGATGCAATGGTGGCAGAGCGCCAGCGCTGTCGTCAACTCCTCTGTCATGAGAGCTAGAGCTTGGAGGTTGTGGAAATTAGTTTTGGCGACTGAGATAACTGTGGCAAATGTTCACACCCAGCGCACGGGGTTGCCTCCCTTGTCGTGACGTACTCGAGAAGCTGCCGTCATCATGGCAGCATTGAGATTGTCTCAGCACCTCCAAAGTAAAACTAGACAATAGTAACTACTAACTAGCATATTATTTTGAAGTCATTAAAGCAACTGAACAGGATTGGAAGAACAGCCTGAAAAGTCATGGTGTCATCTCTCGTGCCTACTCTCCCTGGTGCTTCTATAAGCACAATACACGTACGCGTAATGTTTCTGCCTCAATATTCCGATCCATATTTAGGCCCAGTTTTGTTTTACGCGCTCTTTATAGTGTTTTTGTTGCGATACAATTATTTCGTCGGGCTGCCTAAGAAACCCAAACTCTCTACTAGTTAAACATTTTCTAAGTTTAAAATATTATTTACAAAAAATATTTTTATTGCTATGTACAACCATTCTATTCAACATTTGGTCATAAACACGTTAATACGTTGTGTTTTTGGCGACATTTAGACAAAAACCCTTTAATTCCTATAGACACCACACAAACAAACAAACAAACAAACAAAAAGAGCAAATAAATAAAATAAAATAAAACAAACATTGAATATCTTTATTTCTCTTATTTTTCAAACCCTTCTTTTCTCTTTCATGCACTATGTGTCATTGACAAAAATATCAAGTAAATGAACATTTTGTTTCAAACCTTTGAACTTCGATATACGGACCAGTTTTGGACCTCTCTTACACGTCTTTATCCGTGCAGAAATAATGTGTTCGCATCACAATGTCCTGTACTAATGTACCGAAGCATAACCGATTCTTTATCATGTCCTGTACTAATGTACCGAAGCATAACCGATTCTTCATCCAAGACACCGTCTTTCAAGTTACTGAGACTTTTCCAAACTGGCGGCCAAGCCTCTTTCAGCGAACCCTGAGGGACATTGGTTTGCCATCTATTTAGAATTCGGTCCTGCCAAAGTATTTGCCGAAAGTCGATTCATTTCAAGCCCTAATTTCTGTGAGATATGGGAAATGACTGCTACGTTCCTAGAGAAATGGGTCGGGGAAAAACGTCCCGGATAAACCGCGTCTGAACGGAAACAAAGTAATCAAAACTAGCATCTTTCACGCTGGTGTTTAGGCTATTCAGGCCGCATCGATGGAGATGTTGCTCTCTTTAAGAGAAGTTTTTAAAATACCTGCAAGAGAAAATCACACACAAAGCATTATCGAAAAGAAATAAAACCAAGAAAGTGTTCTTAAACACACACAATTTTTTTATTTGTTTCTATCACTCATTCTAGCAGCAATATAGCCTATACAGTGCTGATGTTGGACGTTAAACCAACTCAACTCAACTCAACTGTCACTCTAACAGCTCTTCAGAGCATTTCCAATCATAAGGAAGACAACTGTAGCTCTTTACATTGCAGGATAAAATTTCCAGACATAGGTACCTCTTACTATTTATACTCTTTCATTTGAAACGTAAAGTTTACGCCACAGCCTTGATTTGGCGTTGTTTTTTGCTCCATAGGCCTAGAGTAACTTTGCAGATATTGCAGATATTGCATATTTCCAAGTGCACCCGCTCTTTCTTCATGTGCGGTCGATGGTTTACAAGTTTTCAAGCCGAGGCCTATGATATTGTTTGGCTTTTTGTAGTGTAGTAATATGCATAAATCAAGTCGTTTTTGTGTGCAGACCCATTTCTTTTGTCTAATCCCACAAGCGATGTTCAATTTGTAATCTCATTCATCTTCTCAGTTCATACATCACCAACATGGTGTTATACTATTTATAAACCACACTTCTGTCTCTGTCTGTCTCTCTCTCTCTCTAGAATAGTCGTGATCTCCATTAAAATGTTGCAAGGCTGTGGGACTTCACAAAAAAACCTCAACTAATTAAGTAAACGTGTGTAAAACAGTCCTACATTTACCGAAGATGCCTTGCTCGGGAATGGAAACACAATATCTTCCATTAAATTATTAATGATGTAGTAATTTACTGTGAAGCGACACTTTAAACCTCTTACAAATCTGTGGGACTTCACAAAAAAACCTCAACTAATTAAGTAAACGTGTGTAAAACAGTCCTACATTTATCGAAGATGCCTTGCTCGGGAATAGAAACACAATATCTTCCATTAAATTATTAATGATGTAGTAATTTACTGTGAAGCGACACTTTAAACCTCCGAGTACATCGGTTTTTCGTAAATTTTAAAGTGTATCTAAAAGCAAAGCTGCACTGTTTATCCAAGTTGGCAATTCTTTCATGAGTATCGTTTTATTCTGGAAAAATAAGCATTCATAGTGTTCAGTAATGAAGGGATCGATGCTCTCTCCCCCCCCCCCCCCCCNCCCCCCACCGCGGTGTCACTCTTTTTCTTCCTGTCTAANGAGGGCGAGGGGTTCCCCCCCCCCCCCCCCCCCAAACCTCCAAGAGGGTATATCTGATCTTTCATCACGGTTTTATCTATTCAACCATTGAACCTCACGGCCCATGAAACATGTAATATTTAAGATATTTTTTTTATTTCCAGTGTTACAAGGGCCAGGATTCTAAAGACTCAACGTTGCTCCATAGCTTGACGTTAACACGGGAGGCTGCAGGGACCATTTTGAATAGAGCCATAAATGATCCGAATAAATCATGACCCGATGTTTGTTATTCCGGTCTCGCCCCAACAGAAGCCATTAATATCGGCAATCCAGACGAATCGGAATAGCATTTACGAGTTGTACCGGGCGAGCATTGTTTCCACATAAATCCGCCTCATTCCGCCAGTGCTCCAGTTCCTACGCTCTGGCATTGGCTCAGAGAATAAATCTCGGCGTCTTGGAGATGCCAGGGAAATATTAATGATAGCTCCCCTGTGGCCGGCCCGGTTCTGCCTCTTCCTCATCGCGGCGTTTCTTCAGGAGAAACAAGAGAGGCTTTACGGGGTCCGGGACGGAGGACTTCGACCCATCTCCACCCCGGCTGTATTGCGTTGCAGGGTCAATAATACATTGGAAACATGGCCTGTGGCTGAGACATTTGCCGCAATTAACACGAATGTTGTCCACGCACGGTATATAGGTCAGAGAGTGCACACGTCACAAAGAATGGTAAGAAGGAAGGGAAAAAAAACGTTTTTATAAATCTCGAAACTAAATTATTGGAAAAGCAAGAAATACAATGACAAAAAACATCAAACAACAATAACAAACATACCAAACATTGATCGATCCAATTGAGTGTTTCACTTAGTCCACACTTACACAGTGAAAGTTATAAATCTTTGCCCACCATAGAGATCGGAGAAAGGTATATGTTATTGTTAAAACAAGATACAGCTAGGTGCTAAGGCTTTCCTCTCTGTGTATCTTTATATTATAAAAGCCTTTTTGCCGTCTCAAAATGTCTCTGTATGAACCTAAACCAGTGCTTGTTAAAGGGCAATTAAGGAATTTGAAATCTTGAATCCTGAATCACTAGTTTCTGTTTTTTTCTCCATTCCCAAGCAAAAACCTTTTCGTAAACGGGTCCCAAGTCAAGTCTGACAAAGTGCTACACTTTGATACCAGGACTTCTGCCTCAGCCGGTGACGTCAAACTGACCAGCAGGCAACGACGCAACTTGATCAATGGACAAAACCTAGGATTTTCCATTCGCTTTAAGTATGTAGGTGAGATGTAAAATTATGTCGGCATTAAGATTTATCAAGACTCAGTCAGTCAGGCAGTGTTCCTTCTCTTTCCAGAGGTTGGATGCCAAAGTCTTCCATCTTTCTCGTTCAAGCGCAATCTCGCAGCACTCGTTGGTTTTTTATTTCAGTCGAGTCATCCACATTCTTGATACAACTTATCCGCCTCCTTCCCTTACCGCTCGTGCCTTTCACCACCCCCTCTACGATCTCCCTCTGCAAGGTACTGTGCCTTCCTAAATGCCCCCAGTATTTAATTTTTCTCTCTTTCACTGTTTTGAGGAGCTGTTTTTGCTTGATATTTACCATCTCTAGTATCTCAAGGTTTCTTTTCTTTTCTTTTCAAAAGGCTCTTGTTATTCTTATATAAATCCACAACTCTTAAGCATCTATTCTCCTTTCAGTATCTGTAGTTGGAGTCCAAGTTTCACACCCATACATAAATGTCGACCAAATATAAAACTTGCTTAGTATTAGTCTTGTTTGAAGTGTGCGAGAAACTGTTGAATTGCCCATGGTTGTTTGCCTCTAAAATCATGTGTTTTAATTGAAAGGGCATAATAATGGCAGCTAGCAAACTTTGATAGATAACAGTATGGGATAATATCCTACACTTATATTGATATGTGATGTTGAACAAAATTATTGGAACATTAAAAATTGAATTTTCAAAAAAAAAAAAAAAGGTAAATGAATGTAGATCTGCATGGTCGGATATTTTTTAATCCATCAACAAAACAACAACAACAACAACAACAACAACAACAACAACAACAACAACAACAACAACAATCTTGTTTGAAGTGATACATCTGAACTAGTAAGGATCTGTTTTCGTTTTGAAAAAATTTTAAGACTATATTTCTACAAAAATCTGAACCATGACTTGTCTCAGAAACAAACTCAGAAATCTGAATTGCGAGAAACTGTTCAATTGGCCATGGTTGTTCGCCTCTACAATCATGTGTTTTAATTGAACGGGGATAACAGAGGCAGCTAGCCAACTTTGATAGATAACTGTATGTTATCATATCCTACACTTATATTGATATATGTCATGTTGAACAAAATTATTGGAGCATTCAAAATTGAATTTTATAACAAAAAAGCTAAATGAATGTAGATATGCATGGCCTGACATTTTGTAATCCATCAACAAAACAGAAACAACAACCCACAACACAACAAAACAAAAAGCAATAAGAAAGACAGGAATAACAACAACAACAACAACAACAACAACAAACAACAAAAAAAAAAAAAAAAAAAAAAACACAAAAAAGAACAAAAAAACAAATCAACAACAAAACAGCAACAAAACAACAAAAAAACAAAAAACAAACCCCAACAACCCTTAAATGACTGTTGTTTAGTGGACATTCGAGATGCAAAATCAATTGGCCTGATGTTGACAAGATATCACAAACTCTGTTCGATACAGATTTGCATGAATAAAAAACAGAATCAATATGGGTGGAGGAGGATGAGCAACAGGAATCACATAAAAACAAAAGGGATGGGGTAAACCTGAATTTTGGAAAGAACATATCCTCTTAACAAATGAGCTCGAAAATAAATAAAAAATCTACTAATGTGTCAAGTTTTTCGATAATAATTTATCTAGAGACAGACAAAAAACCAGACGAATGTAATTTCATAATATTTATGCCAGCCCCTACTTCATTTTCTTTTCTTTGCACGCATACTCAGCCAATACCTCATATTTTACAAGCCAAAGGTTTGTTGTAATCAGTTTTAAATTAAAAAAATTAAAAATTGAGTCCCAGCATTTATCCTAAGTCAGTGAGTATAATTATCAACGATAATCAACTCGTTCAATGGAAAATGATTACTTAAGTAAAGGGGTTTTAGGGTACTTTTTACCGCAGACTATTATAACTATAATGAAATTAGCTAAACTTGCTTTCATAATGAATGCCATTCTCCCAATTAGATTTAGATTGCTTTGGCTTTGCCATGTTCGAACGAAAACCGAGAGAGAGTGGGGAGGAGGGAGGGGCGCATACTGTGAGTCATTTGTGAACTGGGTGTCCACCATCGTTCATTTGGTGTTTACTGTTTAAAGATTGTCTTTGATAATGATTACATTTTGAAGAAGTACACTAGTTCTGGATTTTGTAATAATTTTTTAAAGAAAGAAAACAAGTTTCTCAACAAAGTCAAGAAGTTCAGATGGAGTGTTTCTTTTTTTGACTAAAACAGCCTATAATGACAAGAGATTGTAAGAGCGTCCCCAGTTTTTGGTACAAAGAATAAAAGTTGTAAGAAAAATTTCGCTCCATTGTAAGGGCTGCCGGATGTGCGACTGATTAGATCTCCCAGCTGACAAGGAGAAGATCAGGGGTTCGAAGCCCAGCTAGTGGACGCCGTGTCAGGTAATGGCTTGTCGAGGGTGGCATGAGTCATAAAACTAAGACAAAAACAACAAAACAACACCACTTTCGCCTACACTGCTATAAAGTTGTTTTGATTTCTCATTTATTTATTGTGTAACAAACTTGCCCACGGTGCCCCATCTCAACATAACACGTTGAGCAACATCTCAAGGCAAAAAGGCGCAACATCTCAAGGCTAAAAGGCGCGTAGAGAAGTGGAGAGATTTTTTTTGTGGGGGAGGGGAGCGGCGGGGGAGAAAAAGCAGCTTAAATATTTCATGTTTGGGCGTCACCTGTCAAATCTGGCCATACATCGCCAACGCACATCATGGTCGAGAAATAGAGCTTAGGCTATCGCGGTGCAGGGGGAGGGAGAATTTGAAATTCATGGAAACTTTGCTGGGACGGATTTGCCCGCTGTAAAAATCAAATTTCCCACATGGTTACCGTCGTGAGGGAAGCCACGTAACGACCATCATTAGACGTCACGTTAGTCTTCATAAATTTGTCACTGCCATAAAACCAATTAACGCAAATGGTTTATCCAGCTAGCGTGTTATTACACAATGAAATGTTTGGTAATAGATTCGTTAAGGTTGAGTTAACACAACTGTAATTACACCTTTTACCAGTTATTGGATGAATCTTGTTGTCACTTTTTGTCAATTAGACCCACTGCTTAACTAAGTTTGGTTCCTATCACTATGTTTTTCTCCCAAAGCATTATGACTTTCAAGCAAACTAAAAGAATAAGAAAAATACCTCTATTATCATACTACTACTACTACTACTACTACTACTACTACTACTACTACTACTACTACTACTACTACTACTACTACTACTACTACTACTACTACTACTACTACTACTACTACTACTACTACTACTAATACTAATACCATACAACTACTACTACTACTACTACTACTAAACAACAACAATAAATACAATGTGAATATCGCAGTAAAGCTTGGTAAACAATGTGCAAGGCACTAAAAATATAAAAAAATAAAAATAGGTATAGTGCAGCTTTAAGAATACAAAGCGATACAAAACACCTAAGCTTTTGATCCTAAACGATAACATTGAACGAAAGAAGAAAAAAAGAATGAAAATGTGCGTATAAACTAGATCTTGCTTCGCCTAATTGATTTGTTCCTCAAGCATTCTGGGATTAAAAAAGTAGGCCCACATGAACGTGGTAAAATCTGGATAGTATCATTAGTCCAAGTGATATCTTTTCACTGAATGCTTAGGTAATCTAATAAACAGAAAGTAGATTACTTTGTCACCCGGAGCGACAATTTGAGATAAAACATAACGCCACACATGAATCACTGAATAACCACGAAATCGTTTATATTATTCTGATTTTCCTCTGGCCCCAATCCACTCACGACTCGCGGATTGACGAAACTCGACTGTGAAGAATTTCGGATGCAAATGAGGGTTTGACTTTGGAAACTTAACCAGAGGGCCGCCCCGAGGAGGTATCCCACTTCTGACACCAGGCACGGGCTAACAGGTGTCGCTTTTACCTAAATCAGCTCATGTAAACAATGGCAGTCTCATATTACATTACAAAGACGGAAATGATTTGATGGAACAAAGGTCACAAAAAACTATAAGGCTATAATGTGGTGTACTAACAATTAGCGAGTGAAGAATAAAATTACGACTAGAAACTATAATGTACGTACAAAAAGAAAGCCACTGAAAATAAAGTGGCAGCTTTGAAACTGTCGGAAATAATTTTTGCCGTGCTTTTTTTCTACTTTTATGCTCGTATACTTTTGAAAAAGTATTGAAGCAATGCACTACAGAATTAAATTTCATACATTTTTTTCTAATCTTAACATGAACAAAACAAGATCATACCAATATACAAACATACATAAACTGTAACCATCCAATTTTGAAGGATATATGGGACATTGCGGCTTGCTATTATTATTTACAAAACAAAATATGTCACATAGCATCCACCCACAATGTTAAATTCGTTACACAGTTTATCACATTTACAGGGCACAAGGAAGTGTTTATATATTTTACAGGGACTTTGAAGCCACCTCACGTATTTCTCAGAAAATAACTTCAATGACTTGCTTGATCGCCTGGCTTTTCAGAGCTGAATGTTGGAGAGACTTCCGGGTCACACCAACCCGTGACGCCGTCAATCATTGAGATGCAGCACGGCCGGTTCTCGCTCCACCTTCACAACGGAAATTCCCAGAATGTAATATAAATGCAGGTTAGGGTGTGCAAAAACAAAAGCGAGGTACGGACTCCATGTTCGTATGACGGCGTCCGGCGCGCTATGATTGCTCGCTGATTGTCTTCCATTATCAATACTCGTCGACAGGGGAGATAATAGATTTTCATGGCTCGTCGTTGATGATTTTCAAATAGAGCCGACATTTTTGTACTGATTGGATTGGTGTCATCATAATGTGATCGGTAGCCATGCTCTGTCTCTGTGTAGCAAAACGTAAAATCTCCAAAAATTAGTTTAAGGAAACTTGGGACGAATATGACCCACCTAGGTAACATTAAAGAGATAAACTAGTGCCAATTATTACAATGTCCATCTCGACTGACACCTTTTTATCTTGATCTCTCCTACACGAGTTTTTGACGATGCAATGCGTGTTTTCCTTATTATTTAAATCGAGACGTTAGATACATTATATATGTGCAATACATTTAAGGTGTGGTACACCAACTCGCATTCAATAAAAATTAAAGCCGATGGAAGATGGTTTCAAAACAACCTGGCAAAGTCAATCTGCATACATCTCGCCATCCGTCAGCCGGTTTCATTAAAAAATGATGGCTCGTGCCTGGGCGCACGCAACTTCTTATTGTAACGCTCGACTGTTTTGTATGCAGACTGCAGGTCATCAGATGTAATTTCATGGCTGTTCGCCTGCAAATTCACTTCTCTACTACTAAGCTAGGGAAAAAGAACACACCTTAATGACAGTAATAAAACTACAGTTGTATGGGCGGGTTTTCTTTTTTTCTTTTGTAATGTTTTTCATATTTGTATGAGCTGTCTATGTGGAGTTTTCTATGTATCTCTTGTCCAAGGTATTTTATTCCTGTTTGTTTGAAATGTCTAGGCGGAGTTTTCTTTGTCTTGCGTGTATTTCATTCATGTTTGCATAAGGTGTCCAGGCGGAGATTTTTTGTCTGTATTTCTTGTATTTTATTCATGTTTGTTTGAGCTGTCTAGGCTCAGTTTTCCCTGTTATTCTTGTATTCTTCTCCTGCTTGCATGCAGACGCTTGGTAGGTGAGGCGTCCCGGGCCGGCCTGAAACCTACCTGGCTTCTCTAATGGGTCTGGGAGCTCTTTCGATTTCACATTAGCACCAGACTAGAAAAAGGCTGGCTCGCTAATGCGTTTCCGAGACGGCGGTCGCGTTACTGGCCCACCAAGTCGCTCTCTATGTCCCCTTGACACGGCACCGCACGCTGCAGCCGCGCCTTCACCGCACTCAGATCGCACAGAGATCGATCTTCAAAACGCGATGTTCGGTTCGATATGTTTTACATGCATAGAAACTGATTATTGATTGTATTTCTAATAAAGAAAATTGAGAGAGGGTTGCAAATTAAAATCACAATGATTTTTCATGCCGGTGAAAGTGCCAATCCTTAATTGTGAACCAATGTGTTTATAAAAATTTGTACACGTATCTGATATAAATTGCAGACATAAAGAGTGTATCATTTGTTTGCGAGAAATCGTATTTCCTCTCTTTACCCATATCACCAGAGCGCAAAAAGGTCAAACAGCTATTTACTCTTCTTATCCCTTTCGAGAAAAAAACTTTCGGAAAACACAACTTGCATTACCTTTTGAAAGCAGGAAAACACAACTTGCATTACCTTTTGAAAGCATGAAAAAACAACCTGGATTACCTTTTGAAAGCACACCGTGAGACTAGTCAATAGACGTTTGTATTATGTAAACACTTCTTGGCACAAGATTAAGAGAATTCCTCCAGCATAAGTAAAATAGGGTACATCCATTGGGTTGGGTAACTTACAATATGTCATTTTATTTTCTTGAATTTATCAAAGAACACTACTGCATAGGGGCTTTCTCCTGTTAAAAAAGTTAACCTGCAAAAATAATAGATTGTTTTCAAAGGGCGCAAATTTGGCACACTGCACCGTTTGTTAAAATGCTTGGTTAACTGTAAAATCAGAAGATAAATTTAAGCCGATATTTTATGCATTTCATTGGTATGTAAATAATACAAATACAAAGAGCAATTAAATACAAAAACAAAAAAAACAACAACAAAAGTTTTCAATGATAACCCTTAAAGCGTTTTTCACAGCATAGAAGAGTCGAAGTATCTGTTGGTGAAGCCATTTTTATTTCCTAGAGCTATACATTTTGAAGATACCTAGTTTTGAATTTTAGTATACTTTAAATTCCTCTGTAACCCCTTAGCTTTGCCCAGCCAGCCATTCCCACAAATTTCGTATGTTCCCAACTACATTTTTTAAACATTACTCGACAATTGAGCATTATAAACAATAATCTATATCTAGCTTTCCACACATAATAAGCCTCATGATCGAATAGATTGAAGACAACACATACTGATTTCTGAAAAGTGTGTGCAGCTTTTTTTAAAATTCTTTAGCATAGATAATAGTTGGACTTTATCTCGGCACACAAATTAACAATGTCAACTATTCTAACTATGCCCACATTTCATCGAGAAAGGTTTGACTAATAATGCAAATTATTTTCTGCTTGCTTTAGTGACCATGCCTTCTATTTTTGTAAACCTTGGTCCATCCAAAATGTTCTGCAAAATTGGTAAAGATTTTCATAATTATGGTTATATTTATTTGGCAAACAGTGTTGCTTTCCTGGCAGAGTGGACCTCACAACTTCCCTTGACCCTCGCATGGCAGGCCACCAGCCGTCGGCAAGGGAGGCCAAATCTGGTTGTTTTGTAATCTTGGCAGGATAGACTGTTGGTGGCCAGGTTTTAGACAAAAAGAAAACACATACTATCTAATACCCAGATACTGGTGCTGTTGAATGCTCGATCACATACATTTTGAACAGGATGAGACCCCGTGTGTACCTTGAAGAAAAGGAAAAACTGTATGAAAACAAAAAGAAATGAAAAAAATCCATAAAAGACTGAATACAGTAAGGGAAAACGAATAAAATTGACATGCTGCACATGTTACCTTATTAGAATTAAGCAACTGGGGTAAGACCAGATAACTAGTTTTGAAGAAACACTAGTTATCAAGTTAATCAATATACATATTTCTGTACTTTAACACAAAGATAATGCGACATAGTGATTTCAGTGTCTTTATTAATACTTGAAATTAACAATGCCGATCCTTTTCTGTGTTTGTTTCATAATGGGGTAGATATTTTAGTTCTCGATGGCAATGGAGTCCCCCTGATTCTTCTTGTGAACTTATGAAACATAAAATTAAGACGGGCCGTCCGTTTCTCCGATTAGAGTATTTAATGAACACGATGATGTTATTTCGATTAGGTACCAAAATTTTGGATTTTTTTCTCCAAAGGATGCTTCGTGAACGCTCAGTAGTTCACTGGTGCGCCACAGTTCTAAAGATGTGTAACGATGTAAAAACTTGTTGAGTCTGGTTCAGTACTCTACATCGGTCCGGATATTAAAGGTCTAGATGTTTGTCTTCGGGATAGTGAAAATAAAAGTGGTTACGAGAACTACAACGATTATGAATAAAACACGTACACCGTTGAAAATTAGGGGTAAAAACAAAGCGATCAACATAATGGTCTAACAAAGTTTACATTTTTTTCAATGACATGTCATGGAGGCATTCAGTGTAATACTATAAAAATCCACACGTTACTTCCCCTAGTTGATTCATAAACAAGAGGTTTCAAACTTACAATTTTCAGTGGTTCGAAAAAAAATATCGAACCGTGTTAGAAGTGTAAAACGCAATTCATGGCCATGATTCAGGAAGCTGCAAGTTTGAGATACAAACTTCTATACAACTAGAAACCACGAAGTAATTACCACCCCAACCTACTTCATTGATTAAGTACTGCTTTTGTTATTTTGCCCTTATATTCCTATCTTTGTCAAATATGGTAATCACAGCGCCTTCTTCATTAGTTTTTCTTAGGGCTGTTATATACTATCGTTTTGAAACTCACACTGCATGTCATTGTATCCTACTATATCAAGCTTTGCTATTTTTTAACTCTGTGCCCTAGGTGAACTCGCCCACTTGTAAGGGCCGAAGCCATTTCCTTAATATACCCAGGGGAGCCGGCGTCTCGCAGCGTCTTTGCCGAGCAAATATCGGGATGATGTCCCGCGGAAATGAACCCCTGCCCGGCCAAACGCGATGACCAGTGTGTGGACCCAGCCAGATCGCTTTCTTTGTCCAGCTCTTTCTTCCCTAAACATTTGCATAGCTCAGTTTCTCGATCGCGACACATTGTCTTGTCGCCTGAGCTTCGACCCTGAGAGAGCGAGGAGAGCCAAACAAAAACAGAAGTTCTAGAGGTCCACTAAGTGTCTACGTTATTCTGCTAGGAAATACGGAAATGAACTACTTTTTATCGTTTTTTTAACAAAGGTTCTACAACAATTTTTTCGTTCCCAATCTCATTTGGCTGAAAGTCATGTCTTTTCTCAATCACAGCGGCAGATCTAGTTTGGATGAGAGCACAACACAGAACCCGAAGAAAAGACCGCCGTGAAATTCACCTTTTCGGAAGGTTTTGTTTTTTCATGACCCTGTTATCATGATTTAACCTAGTTTGAAGACGTCAACATTGTTTTGTGATCTTCTCAATACACTCCTGTTTAACACAGAACCTAAATCTAGATTAGAAAGTAGAATATGATCCAGATATCATTTTGATTCTCATACATGAATGATTGTGGCTCTATTTCAAGAAGATCTAGAAGGATGCTGTGCAGTTGCTAATCTGTACAGCAGTTGCTAATCTGCACATTTTGCTTCAACATTCGTATATCTCATGCAGGGTTTGTAATATGATACTTAAAACGTCGATTTTTTTGTCCTTTTCCCATCAGATATATATATATAATTATATATAGTCGATTTTTGCTGCCCTTTTCCCATTATATATATGTATGTGTCTATGTGACTTTATATCATTTTTTATGAATGCCTGGTTGAAATGTAGCTTAATTTACAGCAATTCAAAGAAAGTTACATGTATTCTACTGCATGAGTGTGACACGCTGGATCGATTAATAGCCCCCAGGTGTAGATAACATTTTATAATTTTTGCTTTTGTTCGGGAATAAAAAGATCTGTTGAAAATTCAAGTATCATTATTATACGGGTATAGCTATGATGCTCTAGGTTATGAAAAAAAAGGAAAGAGGAAAAAACATCATTTTCTGCGACTCTACTTTCATTCATGAAGATTTATCTAACACGAGTCTACCATTTTGAAACAGCATTGACCATCAACAGACAAGAACCGTCCTCCCCAAACGCAAGTGTCGTAAGTACAACGCTCTGAATATTCTTGCGACTTGTCTTAAAGTACTCATAAAGAGGGTTTACGAATTGTTATAAAGTACTCATACAAGAGGGTTTACGAATTGTTATAAAGTACTCATACAAGAGGGTTTACGAATTGTCTCAAAGTACTCATACAAGAGGGTTTACGAATTGTCTCAAAGTACTCATACAAGAGGGTTTACGAATTGTTAAAAGTACTCATACAAGAGGGTTTACGAATTGTCTATAAAGTACTCATATAAGAGGGTTTACGAATTGTCTCATAAAGTACTCATACAAGAGGGTTTACGAATTGTCTCAAAGTACTCATAAAGAGGGTTTACGAATTGTTATAAAGTACTCATACAAGAGGGTTTACGAATTGTTATAAAGTACTCATACAAGAGGGTTTACGAATTGTCTAAAAGTACTCATACAAGAGGGTTTACGAATTGTTACAAAGTACTCATACAAGAAGTTTACGGCCATTTGTAAGCTACACTGACGTAGCACTTCCGGCCCCAAGTCATCGAATCAAACTTAGTGGTCATAAAATTAAGCTTGATCCACTATAAACTAAAGCACAGACACGATAGTGCTATTTAAAGATAATTATTTATTTTCAGCATACACTGAGCCTTCAGAAGCAAGGTAAAATTTCCTGTCCCAACTGTGTGCGCATGAGGATGGACTATTTTTGGAAATTCGTGAAAGACGGAAGCTTTGATACTCAATACTTCCATATGGTGACTGCCCTGAGAAGTTTTTTTGCGGCTCTAACTGCAAATCTTCGTCTAAATTTAGCGTTGAGATTAGCCTTTATATCGATAGCGGAACATATAAGATAAGATAAGATAATCCTTTATTATCCCATAGGGAAATTTTTCTTGGTCATACATACATAAATACATCAGTTGTACATGTGTGACATAAAAAATAGTGATGATAATAATGATAATAATGATAATAAAATATAATGAGCGATTTAAAACACACAACTCTTCACGCATATACAAAAATACACATAACACTGCATACAAACACAAAGTTCCCGACCGCGATTGTCCCGACCCGGAGACCAAAGTACGAAAGTCCTTCAGTTGTAAAAGAATTATCGTACCCCTGAGCATACTAGTAAAGACAGCGCTCGCATTTGGGAGGCGCAGTTTCCACTATCCCTCCTATAGAGCATGTTGATACACATTGGTTTATGGAAACTCATCGTTTCCATTTATCACATTCTACAGTAACGCATTGAAGGGTTTGTTAATTCCACGGTATTTTATTAAAGTGTAAAATGTTAAGACAGTATTTCAAAGCCGTCGTAATGGCCCAATTTACCGGTCGCTTTCTTGAATGATTCGTGGTCGTTGATTTCCATTGCTTAAGACATGTCAATTTATAATCTTGATTCCTCCGGCGTGCCTCTACCTATGTTGGCTGTCATGACGTGCGTTCGTCAGACCTAATTGTTAGTCAACCCTCACCAGGACTCACTAACGAGCACAGATCATTGAAATCAGCCATGGCGTCAAAGATATTAATTATCATGATTAAATCCATCTCACTGATAGCGCTGTTGTTTTCTAGCATAAAACCTAAACATTTTTTGTACGTTCTTTGTTCCTCGTTCTGTCTAAAGCAGTTTGAATTTTTATGGATATGCATTTGCTTACTTAGACGACAAACTAGTAGAGTCTAGTAGTTTTTTTTTAAAATAGTGTTGTTATTTAAATATTCTGTTCTAAACTGTTAAGATGTATGCTATTGACGTCCTCTTGTTCTAATGAGCTCTTTATCATCAGGAGGATCTAAACGTGACTTATCTATGAATACGCCGGTAATCAGCCTTTCCTACATTGTCGTTAGTTACCAAGAAGCTCTTAAAGAAAGTTCATGATCCAACCGTTCATTCAACTCGGACAATGTACTTAGAAACCTCATGCTATCCTTCTTATCTCGAATTCAGGTAAATTTATTGGAAATACTAAATACTATATTTAACTTCTTCATAGAGAACTGTACGAAGTATGACAACTTTCCAAGTTATAACGGTATTCTACAAACTATTCATGCTATACGGCACTGACTTGTTTCCTTATAAACTGCTAGCCGTTTATTTGATTGCTAAAAACTACACTTCCATGTTAACTATCTAACAATGCGGACCAGCATCAACAAGGCCCAAAGCTACAGTGAAACAGCCATTCATCTCCCACTCTTGAAATAGGAGGCTGATATGGGAGACGGAAATTCCAACACCAAGAGAGATGGCTTTACCGGCACACTCTAAAGCTACAACCCACAGATAGAAAAAAAAAGGTTAAAACGCCAAAAAAAAAAGGCTAAGAGTCGAGTCTGTTGTTTTACACAACACCAGTGAGTGCTGATGATCAATAGAACAGAGCGAGGTTAAACCCAGATCACAGTTCAATTTCCTGGTCTTTTCAAATTTAGCTGACGGTGAGACATGTGGAGGAAGGCAAACAGCTCACCGGTGTCGTCTAAAACGGCCCAATTTAATTTCGTGGTGACATGTACACCAAGCAAAACAGTCGGAACACGACTGGAGAGTGAGAGAAGCGCATAGTGAGATTACAGAAAACTCAATGCTCTGTTTGGATTTAGCTGTAGCTGAAAAGCCTACTCTGTTTAACTGATAGCCTACAATGTGTAGGTGTCATTGACATTGAATTTCTAAAAAAAATCTTAATTAGGAAAAGATGGTGTATTGAATAATGGAAATTTTCTTCTTTATTTCTAAAATAACAGGTAAAAAGTACTAGCTAATGTTTTCTATTTAATCGAATAAGATGCTGCAAACAAGTCAAACATTTTTGTTTTGTTTTTGGAAACTTAGATAAATATCAAATGAAAATTTATACACATGCCCTGTCTCCTTTTCATGTTTGTAGAGATATGTTTCTACCAAGATATAATCGTAGAAGTAATAACATTTTAGACTACTGAACGTTTGATGCCAAGAAATTGTCCACTTCAAACCAATATCAGTCGTGCATACGTTTTGCATTTCATATCATTTTAGAACTTATAATTAGACTTTTTTCCTTTGCAAACGGTCTAAAAAATTCCCTACATATGGATGTTTGGGATTATTCTTCGTTTTTCGTTGAAACTGAAACTTGCGTCATTAAAAACAATTCTGAATTTCTTCCCTAGCAAATCTGGGCCGAAGCAGAATGGGCGTGAATGCACGACGGGAACTTAGACGGATAAAGATTTTAAAATCCTGATTTGTCTATAGCACGCAATTGTCAAAGCGAAACGCAAGATTTTAATTATCCAGCATAGTCTATCTCTCTTGCCCGCAAACACTATAGTTTCACACTAGCTATCCTAGATTATTATAACGGAAACACTTAAAACAGACTGAATATACTTGAGCTGAAATGAAACCACACGCACCAAAACAAACAAACAAGCAAAAACAAAAATAAAACAGCATGAGGAAGAAAAAGAAATAAATTTAGAAATATCTCGGACAAATTAACAATACGTCTAGATAATTATTTTGGCCCGTTTTGAAAATGTTAATTACGGGGGCAGGCTTGCGATCTTTAGTTTTATCCAAATATGGCCCGACATGTTTTCCAAAACGCCACATTTACATGAGATATAAGATGAAAACAATATCCCAGCAACGGGCCCAGGTCTACCAAGTGCATGTTTTTAATGTCTTACTCCATCAGAGTCGAACCGACGCCGCGACTCGGCCAGAACTGACGACCTCTGGCTAGCGCGGCACAGGGTAAGTCTCAGTCTGTAATGGAAAAAAATGGATATAGGAAAACAAAGCTAAGAAAAACATGTTAAAAAATATATACATGGGCATACATGGAGAGGATTAAAAAAAACTCCTTTTTTTTAATAACACACAAATGAAATCTCAAGTCCTTTAAAGATGAAACACTTTTTGTAATGGATACCAACATCTAACGTATAGCCTTTAACCTCTAACGACGAGTGAAAATTGTTATTTAAGATTCTAATTCTAATCTGCCTTTATACTTCCGCTGGTGTTTGGGTCGTCCTTGAAATGTGATTAGTTTTCATCCAAACAGAGGTATCAGCGGGGACGACAAATGGGATTTACTCGGTTAGTTCAAGCTACACAGTTTGAGTTTTTTAACGAGATTCGTGAGTTGAGAAATAAGGGAAATGTGGACCTTTATTTTTTTTAGCATTGTTGTCATGGTGAGGCCGCTATCGTGATGTCTTTAAAATCACAGGAGTTCTAAACCTATCTGGTCTTACAACAACTTTTTTTTATTCTAATGAATTAAAAAAAATTGATATTATTATGCAAAGTTATATGTATGGAATGTTTGGAAAAGTGAAAAAATGTAGTTTTTATAAAATTTTGAATCAAACTATAATCTCAAATGTCCACACAAAAATTCCGATTTTCAAAAACGTACCAGGGATAAAGAAAATCCAACGCAAACATGCCTCGGTAAAACGACAAAGGAAGTTCCCACATTTCGTAGAAATTTGTTGATAATATAAAACCATAGATATATGTATATAAGTACCCTATGTATACATCTATGTATAAAACCTAATATGTTTTGGAACTTTTTACAAGAGTCAGAAAATTTGAACATAACAACAATAACGCAGCAGGTATCTGAGGATCGCCTGGCTGTATTGTTTCACTATGTATTTGATTTCTTGCTCCATCAGGTGAGCAGATATCGGAGGATCGCCTGGCTGTATTGTTTCACTATGTATTTGATTTCTTGCTCCATCAGGTGAGCAGATATCGGAGGATCGCCTGGCTGTATTGTTTCACTATGTATTTGATTTCTTGCTCCATCAGGTGAGCAGATATCGGAGGATCGCCTGGCTGTATTGTTTCACTATGTATTTGATTTCTTGCTCCATCAGGTGAGCAGGTATCTGAGAATCGCCTGGCTGTATTGTTTCACTATGTATTTGATTTCTTGCTCCATCAGGTGATACGCGAACCGATGCCGCGTCTCAGCCAGAAGAGACGTCCGCTGACTGGTGTGGCCATACGTTTATCCTGAGGTCTGTAGTTGAACACTTGGATGGAGGAAAACAACCATAGAAAACAACAAATGCATTTTGGACATACATGCAATAATATTGCTTACATCTAAGCTAGCGTGTGACCTTGTGAGGCAGGGGAATTGTGTCCTAGATTCTGGCTTTAATCTGTCTTTAACCTTCAACTGGTGTTGGGGTCGTCCTTGAGATGTGATTATTGTTAACCAACACAGAGGTATCGGGGTGGGGGAACTGATGAGTTAGTCCAAGCTACGCAGTATCAACTGCTATAACGGAGTACGCAGTATCAACTGCTATAACGGAGTTTGTCGTAATTAGGCGGATTGCTTGAAATAATGTAAATTCCTATTTTCATTGCTGTTGTTGTAATATCGCGATAATACAAAGAAAAAAAGTACGAACAGACCAGTAAACAACTTGGAATTTCTTAAGCTTTCTAGACCTACAAAAACATATCAACTTCAACGATAATTTGAAAACAAAAAGTTTGAAATAATATTCAAAGCTTGAAATTACAAACTGAAAAAAAATATTTTTTATGACTTTTTGAAATGAATGTTTATTACAATCTAAAATTTCTTTATTTTTTTAACACAAAGCTACAGTTTTCTAGAAAGTGCCAAGAATATAGAAAACCCGAAACATCTAAAGCTGTGGATCAGTACAAAACTAAATAGATTTGTGTACTAAAAATGCATTTGAAGTTTTTTCAAAGTTTTCGGAACTTTTAACGAGTGTCAGAAATATTGAATATAACAACAACCTAACAGCAAGAATCCCAAGTTAACCTGACTGTATTTTACCTCTGTGATTGTTTTAATTTATTGCTCTGTCAACGAGAATAAGAACCCATTGATAGTTGGCGCAGCGAGAGACTTATGCTGTAGTATAATGGAAAACTTGGATAGGGCAAAACAATGATAAAAGAAGAATAAATTCCATACAAAAAGAACATACACATGAATAAAAATTAATGTTTATAATAGCACACGAAGGAAATCTTATACACTTTAAGATGCACTTGTTCTTATATGAACTAACATATGAACGAGGGTTTGGTTTTTTCATGAGGGGTAAGGATTGTACTTGAAGATTTTGATTCTAATCTGCTTATAATCATCCCACTGATTCTGGGGTCGTCCTTGAAATGTCATTATTTAAAACCCAAATAGATCAACTCCTTACGTCATAGAGTTGATGCGAGACAAGCCAGACGTAAACATTAAATTTTAATGGAATGTCTGGGCGCCTAAACAATGCTAATATTAATGATTTGGATAAACACTGGTAGATATAATTCCTTCGGCTACCCCAATGCAGTAACAATGAGCGAGTTTGACTCCTACATCAGCGGCCTCTCTACACAATATGGATACTATTTTAGATTGTTTTGCCTGATTATTTTCAAACAAATTGAAAGCCATGCTCAAGGTATCTTCTGATTGCGTGTGCGTTAAACGTCAGAACCAACTGTCATACCTGAAAACGCCGTTTAATTTTCTTCAGATAGCGGTCGTATAATAATTATGTCTATTCACCTGAAGAATGGTTCTTATTGGACCATTGTATTATGACCCAGATTGATTGAGATCAAAGCTGTAAATAAAAAGCTGTAAATAACCATAGCTACCAGAGCTGCCATGAGACAGCAGCCGATGGAGCATTGCACCAACCCGGCAATGCCTTCTTACCCGAGACACACGGCCATTGACCACACTGCCGTATCGCGGTGAATGGTACCAAGGAAACATTACTGTAATTCCATGGAAGACAGCTATAAAAGGTTTGCAAATATTAATCATGAATCCTGAAGAGCAAAATTAGAAACTGTCTTTAATTATTGCTTAAAAATGTAACAACAAACCCACTGGCATGGATTTAATACCTCCTTTACAATGGACAAGATAATTAAGAAAAATGTGTTAGAATAGTATATTGAATATTTAGTGTTAAAATTTTTTTGGAATAACACGACAAACACTTTTGTTGGAAACTACCATGCATAACATTTGCAGTTCTCTGAACAGCTTCTTGTTTTTCTTAGAATATTGAAAAAACCGTCATCGTCATACTAGTATTATGAACGTTTTCAAGCACCCTGTGAATTAAAAAAGGCACCCAAACCACCTAACCAACAACACAAAAACAACAAAAGCTCAGAAATTACCGCGGATGTAAAGGACAAGACAAAAAGTGTGGGACTCTTCGGAACAATCTTTAAACTCGTTTGGCTAACCAGAATCTCCGTCTAAATCTATCCCACCACGATCTCACTTTCTGAGTTACTTTTTATTTTTTATTGTAATGGTTAGCCGCGTCAGGCAAAGAGCAAACGGCAAAAATGCTGTTAAATTTTGGTTGGACCAGTATTAGAATGCCGTATGTTAAAAATTTAAAATTGAAAACGTTGGCACCCCATAACTCCCGAAAACTTAATTTTGATGCCGTAGCACAAAAAGTGTTGTCTACTTGCAGTGCTCTTCTCACTTTCTGAGTTACTTTTTATTTTTTATTGTAATGGTTAGCCGCGACAGGCAAAGAGCAAACGGCAAAAATGCTGTTAAGTTATGGTTGGGCCAGTATTAGAATGTCGTATGTTAAAAATTTAAAATTGAAAACGTTGGCACCCCATAACTCCCGAAAACTTAATTTTGATGCCGTAGCACAAAAAGTGTTGTCTACTTGCAGTGCTCCGCGTTTTTAAACTGCTCACACAGATTGGTTTTAGCGCTGGTATAGATCTAGATCTCCGTCATAGATTGATAATTAATTTGCCACTTGTGTTTTTCAAAGGTTATTATTCCTTTACTTATTGTTAAGTGAATGATATGATTATTATTTTTTTAATTTATTTAGTTATTATTATTTAACTATTATTTTAATTATTTATTATTAATTGTTGTTGTTGTTGTTGTTGTTATTTGTTATTGTTCATTTTGTGGACTATTTCTAATTATATCTTTTTTTTAATCCATTGTGCAAAAGCTGTGGTATGAATGCTTATACAAAGTAAACAGGTTATTTGTTAGCCTAAAATAAGGAACACAATCTAATGATATTTTTCCCTGTTTTGTGTTGTCCAGTTTTGTTTTACCGATGTTCTACTATTTGTAGATAAAGATGGCAGAGTATGTTCCTGCCTAAGTTACGCCATGTCGTAATCCAGTCGTAGTGTCTGGGCGGCAGGATCGCGTGACGTCACTAAGCTAAGCTGCCTCGCGCGCCATTTTGTGTTATCAATTGTCGCTCTGCACAAAACCCATTCGGAAGAAGGAGCGACTTATCTAACCAACATAATAGAAATTTGTCCCTGTTGATTTTGGAAAGTGGCGTGTGAGGCGTTGGTTGATTGTTACGTGTGACAATCGAACGTTACATTTAAAATAATCACTCCATTTTTATTAATCGTGGTCCAAACTCCGATTCTTGCACGCATCACGATAGCAATTCTAATTCAACTCCAGTCAAAGCGCATTGAGCAATAACCAAGAAAGCCCATAAGGTCAAAGTGCCTCCAATTATGTGTAAAGTCTTTTGATAAATGAAATCTCTGTTATTTCCGTGTCTAGACACACGTTTTAAACCAATACGAATGAGGTCGATGTAGTTTAACATCCTATTTCATTAAGATTTTAATCACCAGCGTGTTTGTGGATAGAGAAAGCAATTTCACCAAATCCGTTTCTCTTGGAGGAGGTAATTGCCTGAGAAATCCGCGAGATTACAAGACATGTTGTCTCTAACCGCGGTTTTAAGCTAGGCGGATGGAAATTTAACCAAGACAGAATTGAACGTTTGGATTCCCGGAGTGGAGAACAAACAGTCAAACAGCGCTTTAATTGCCTGTGGCAGGGAGACAAAGAGGCCCCGAGCCAGGCGACACGGAGACAAGGAGACTTCTTATCTCTTGATTGCGAATTTTTCAAAGGGATAATCACTAAGATTTAAGGCTATAATAGAGAAGTCCGTTTGTTTTTACGGCACGTCAGCACAGTAAGGGATATTTTGTGCTAAAATAGACAATGGTTTAAAGAAAGCCTACAAAATCCAGGTGTTGTCTCGTAAAGGCTTGTACAAATGCGGATATTCAAAACAATTATATAAGAGCCATAATATAGAAGTAATAATCTCGATTTAATGAAGTGATCACCATTGGTGTTACACTGAATAGTACAATTACAGGTGGAATACCGGCTCTCGCGACTTTTGTAGCAAGCATACAATAATCTATTCAATTTCAAATTTAATTTGCGAAGCAGATACAAATACAAAATTGCCTCAACGTTTTAATCCGATCCTCTCAGATAAGCAGACAAGCACAAGATAAAAAACATGGATATTTTTCGAACAGATTCCGCTGAAAATTTCGTAAATTAAAGCAAAGTAAGTCTGTATTCAGCACCAAGGGTACCTTACCACGAAAAAAACAAGACCAACAAAGATACAAAAACAAACAAAAACAATTAACGTCTTGCTGGTAGTCCAGGGGAGATTATACTAGATAGCTCTACACCTACAAGCATCAACGCGTGTATGTGTGTGTGCGTTGTGATTGGAGGTGTGTCTGAAAGTCACACAGGGTCAGCGGAAATGATTGTCGCCTTATCCTAGCTTAACTTAGCTTAACTACACGAGCGTCGTAAAAACAGTTGCATATCGTCCATTTAAGCGTAGCCGTTACGCTCTAAACTTAGCGTAGTTGAGTTGAAAAATAATCGTGAGAGTTGCATACGGGCTCAGTTCATAGCCGACTTAGTGGGTGTGTGACTTCATTTCTGTAGTCGGTCCTCTAGAGTCTAGACCACGTAACCGTCACACTGGCTGTGTTAGCTAAGTGTGGTGCCTAGCTATGCGCTAGATTTGAAGATCATGCGTTATGTACATTGTTCAGTTTTTTTATTTCACGCTTCATCACTCGTTCTCGCTTTTTGCACCGGAATAACTTACTATGTTGTGTTGCAATCTATCATTCATCTGTGATTGAAACTGTTGTCTATTGTGATGGAGATCTAGAACCAGTGATTTGTGTAAAGTGTAATGAATCTATAGCTCTGTATCTAGATTAAATGTAGTCTTGAAAATCTTTGTTATTTTAGCCAGTATTACAGCTCACTATGGGAAGGTAGTGTTGTGTTCCAGGGTGTAAGAGTAATTACACTAAAGAAAGCCTACAAAATCCAGGTGTTGTCTCGTAAAGGCTTGTACAAATGCGGATATTCAAAACAATTATATAAGAGCCATAATATAGAAGTAATAATCTCGATTTAATGAAGTGATCACCATTGGTGTTACACTGAATAGTACAATTACAGGTGGAATACCGGCTCTCGCGACTTTTGTAGCAAGCATACAATAATCTATTCAATTTCAAATTTAATTTGTGAAGCAGATACAAATACAAAATTGCCTCGAAGTTTTCATCCTATCCTCTCAGATAAGCAGACAAGCTCAAGATAAAAAAACATGGATTTTTTTCGAACTGACTCCGCTGAAAATTCGTAAATTAAAGCAAAGTTAGTCTCTTACCACGAAAAAAAAAACAACAACAAAAAAACAAAAACAAACAAAAACAATTAACATCTTGCTGATAGTCCAGGGGAGATTATCATAGATAGCTCTACACCTATAGCCAATTGCTTTCTATTATTTTATTTGAAGTATTTGGGTATGGTGTAAAGTATCTCTATATAAAACTGTAACAAAATCCGATAGGTTCCTAAATTTACATTTGATTTATAAAAAAACCCCATTTTTTCACGCAAGTGTTTGCACAGACCCTCTTACTTGATGTTGCTTAGCGCCTGCGCATAAATATATGAATCACAAGACCAGGGCCCGTATGCAACTCTACATTTGCTTAGTAAGAGGGTATCAGCGCGCTAAGTTGGATGCAACCGGTACCTTCACTTACTAAGTTCGTCGTAAACGCTAAGTTAGAAAAACCCTGTCGTACAGCCGTTAAGACAAAAACGTAGCCAATCAGCGCATTGCTTTTCTTAAGGCTCAGCGCGCCATGAAAGCAAGAAACGCGCCAATTCGACCGCCATTTTGGACATCTCTCGACTCAAATTTCAAAATACGCATAATAGAACAACAAGGCAATAAGTTTACATACAACAAGCTTTTTAAAGTCATTTCTAGTCTCCCTTAAACTTATTCGATGCATTAAACATTACAGAATGGTGTTCTTTTGATAATTCTAATCGAGTAAATTCGCGTCTTCTACTGCTGCAAACTTGAGCCTAGATCTACATCTAAACTTGCGTGTAGATCTAGATCTAGCGTTATTATTAATGAGAAACTAGAATCTATACCCTAGTTACTCGAAAGTAAATTTAATCAAAATTTATGAAATTGGATGAACTATAAGCCTAGATGTAATGTAGCCACATCAGCAGCAACCGTGTATGTGTGTGTGTAGTGATTGGAGGTGTGTCTGAAAGTCACGCAGGGTCAGCGGAAATGATTGTCGCCTTATCCTAGCTTAACTTAGCTTAACTACACGAGCGTCGTAAAAACAGTTGCATATCATCAACTTAAGCGTAGCCGTTACGATCTAAACTTAGCGTAGTTAAGTTGAAAAATAATCGTGAGAGTTGCATACGGGCTCAGCTCATAGCCGAATGAGTGGGTGTGTGACGTCATTTCTGTAGTCGGTCCTCTTCGGCCTAGCTGTTATCCTGCTAGGCGCTAGATTTGAAGATCATGCGTTATGTACATTATTCAGTTTGTTGCTTTCACGCTCCATTTTTGCACCGGAATAACTTACTATGTTGTGTTGCAATCTATCATTCATCTGTGATTGAAACTGTTGTCTATTGTGATGGAGATCTAGAACCAGTGATTTGTGTAAAGTGTAATGAATCTATAGCTCTGTATCTAGATTAAATGTAGTCTTGAAAATCTTTGTTATTTTAGCCAGTATTACAGCTCACTATGGGAAGGTAGTGTTGTGTTCCAGGGTGTAAGAGTAATTACACTGATAATACGGAGAGAGTTCTAATGTTCTTTTTTACCAATGAACATGGGAAAATGGATAAATAAAATCCCAAGATCTGAACCTTAGATTTTTAACAATGGGATTTACAGAGAAGAGCCAATAATTTAGTTGAGGGAATTCGCGACGCAATGACGTCATCAGAACTATTGCAACGTGTTTTTCTACACTTTTTCTATCCCCTACTACCTTTTGCATTTTTTTTTGCAATTAGAGCAGCCAAAGCACGCGATCTTTCAACTTCTGTGACACCACACACCACTGACGTTCTCGCTCTAGCTCAATTTCTCCTTGTCCGGTGTCAATATATCTCCCTCCCCTCTCCCCTCTCTCTTTCTCTCTGTCTCTCCATCTCTCACTCCGCCTCTTTTTCTCTACATCGTTCTTGCCTCTCTCACATTCTTTCTTAATACATTATTGTTCTCAGACCTTTCTGTTAAAATTCATAAAATTTCTTGTCTTAGACTGAGCATAAATCAATTGTTGCAGTCCAATCTCTCGTCGTTTCTCTCAGATCTAATCTTCATTTTTTTATCTTCTATCTTCCGAATTTCTCAAAGTTAGAGATTTATATATGGAAATGCATTTACTGCATGAATAATGCCCCATGCCTCAGTAAAGCTAACTGCCGATCTGTTCATCCTAGGAAATCGCATTAATGGATGAGAGAATGAAAAGCTTAAAAATATAAAAGGAAAAAAAAACTTGTCAGTTTCAAAACTCTACTTTCCTTAGCTCAGAAACGAAAATACTCACGACACAACACATCTCTCTTTACCAGTACAATCAAAACCGATTGCTACTAAAACAGCAACAGTGAAAAAGGAAGTTACGGGAAGTTAACTGCTGCCAAAAACACCAGGATGTGAGGCTAACTACATTGTACGTATCCATGCAATCATAGATCTATACAATTTTTATTGGAAGGGACTGAAATGATTAAACCTTGCTCACCGAAGACGTGACATCAATTGAACAAAAACATAAAAAGCAAACAAAAAACAAAACAAAACAACGCGCAATGTTTCAATGGACGAAAAGTAGCTGAATGTGGGTGAGCCAACCAAGTAATATGCATTAATTAGCGTTAAACTTCTGTAAACTTATTCTGTTCATTGTGAATATTATTTTTTGTCAAACTCCAAATCTCTTAGTTTCTGATTAAGTACAAAATGGCTGCAGTTAATATTACCCCCGGGGTGAGAATAACTGACTAGACCCTGAACTTAAATCTAGTTGAAATTTGAGAATGCTCACCACTAGTAGAGGTCTTGATCTTCGGAGAAGAAATGGAGTGACGAAGTTAGTGAGATTCAAAAGGGATGGAATGATGCTATTTTAAAGATAGATCTAAATATAAACTAGAGAGACTGTAGGCCTTATCGAGGAAATAAAACAAACATATCATTTCAATACTTTCTAAAGGCGTATCAATGAGAAGAGGTGAGAATTTAAAAAAAATTGGAAGGGTTTTCACTATTCTCACGCCATGGAGTGAGAATAACTATACTTGGTTATTCGCACCCCGGGGGTGAGAATAATCAGATCGTTACAAAATAGCACAATATCTAGCCTGATGTCTCTGCATTTCTACTTTATCGCTCAATCTGCAAATAGGGAATTTTTCAAATGAAATATTGTTTTCAGTGTACAAAGTTCATTGAACTACAGTAGCTATTTATTGATCGGAAACTTTTCCTTCATATCAAGTTTAGATTCTCTCATAGCCACCTGAGGGTTGCTGTAAAATTAAGTTAAATAAGGGAAATGTAACCTTTACTATCCCAAAAGGGACATTTGACTTCCCGTACATTAACATTGTATTTTATTTAGCAACATCAACATAACGCAAAAAAGAAATAAACATGTGTGTGGGTGTGAATGTGTGTGTGTGTGTGTGTGTGTTTGTTACACAGATCCGGTAAGTATGGCAAGGATGTAGCAATCTGATTGGATGTTGGGACAAAAGAGTTTTTGTATTGTAGACTCTAGCCATTTTATATTGTTTTGTTGCTTCTTTGTGATTTTTATTACTTGCAAAACAAACATGGAACATTTCGCTTTCTGAAGAGCCTCCCCCTCCCCTCCCCCTCTCAATTTGTTGAATATAATTCACGAAGACTCGGAAAGACTATCTAGTCAGCACTGACGGATAATAAAGACTAGAAATCCTTTATCGAATAATACCAATTTAACTTTATTCATAAACAACCTGTCTGGCGGTTAGGAATACAACTTAGGATATCTAGATCTAAAACAACACGATGATAAAGCGCATGCACAAAGTATAGACATTTCTCTCTCTACAAAAAACACCCGACAACCCTCTATCGTGCTCTGCTCTATACACACAAGACACTGAAATCTCTATGCCTTCTTCATCCCTCGATAACATTCGAGAATATTCCAGACTCTGGCTCTTATATTATTAATATTATTCACCCCCACACTCTTCCATGCCAAATCAGAGTAATTTCTTGTATTCTAGACACCAAGCTCTCTCACGCCAGGGGGGCGCAATGGTCCAGGGGTAGAACATCGGCTTCCGACGCAAAAGGTCCCGAGTTCGAATCCTGCAATGGTAGCGTCAACAGTGTCACAAAGATACTTCATGGGAACCCAACTGACGATAGACAAGAAGGGGGAGCTTTTCTCCTACCACAAATACATTTCCAGCGTGGATTATCTCTACACTATATATTCTCCTAATTTTATGACGTTCATAACAATTAACATGCTTTATACACAGACAATTAGATTAATGATTGCATACTTATTCGCGTATATCTTTTCATTACCTGAAGGTGTTGAGGCCGATGGCCTTTTGAACCCATTTCTTATTTTAAAAACAAACCTGTCCCCAGAGCAAAACAAACAAAGGCTTACACCAAGACAGACAGCATTATTCTTCATCATGAAATGACGTCGGTAAAAATATCATGAAAGAAAACTCCACCATCGCAGACCCGTTGTTTCTAATGAGATAACAGGGGGAGACAAGTAGCCAACTAACGATGAGGAAAGTGGTTATTCCTTATTGTCTTTAAAATGCCTTTTTTTAGAATAAAGCTTACGGAGTTGTTCGTGTGAAGCTATTATCAAATGGTTAGCAATGTGTTAGTGTCGGTCCGATTCAAGAAAAGTTAAGAATAACAAGAGAAAAGTAGATGAAATGAATGTTGGTTGAAAGACGATCATCAGCATTAGTTCAAAGGCTGCTTGATTAACTCTTATGCTCTTTGATAAAACTTAAACATTTATTCTTTTACACGGCGTAGTGTTTAGACGAGCATAGGCAGTTCCACCTTTATGTGATCTGGACTGAGGGGGGGGGGGGGGGGGGGGGACAAAATGTGAATAAGAGGTGCGCTTGGAAGAAACAGAACTTCTATTGAAAGTAAAGCATCGCAAGAATGTGTGAGTCAACTGTGAGTTGTGATTACATCCTGCCGTTTTATGTCTGTTCTTTCTGCCTTCAAAAAGGTTGTCCCTGATAGGAGAGCGATGGGAAGCATTATGAATATTCACAGGCTCATGAAACCAAATATTACATTGAAGATTTCCGTGACGGCTAACAGAAAGTCAAGCAAGAGGCGACCAGTGCCATTTAAGCAAAGCCGTTATCTCACTTATTTCCCGGGGCTTTCCACAGATTGGCATAATCTCAACGTTTTTATCTCTGGGCAAAACCAAGTCCGCTATCGTTAAGACTCCGATTCGTCGTATGTAGATAACGCAGTTTGATTTTACACATCCCTTCTTTTTGTATCTATCCTTATATCTCTCTATATGTTTATACCTCTCTATCATAACTCTCTATGACTTCCTCAACGTCTCTTACTTTCTCCCTACCTTTTGTATGTCTCTTTTTTCTGAAGTCTCTATTTCTAATGTTTAGCTTTTTTTTAAAAAGGTTTTATTCATTACATTTGTTAACCCTCCTTTATTCCTATTTTTCTTACTTTCTTAAAAGTTTTCTTTCTTTCTCTCAATTTATTGTGCATTGCAGCTCTCACACTCAAAATATTACTCCCTCAGGTCCTTTGTCTGAAAAAGGCTCTGGCATAACCTTGTCTGTTCGCAGTCTGTCTTTCTGTCTGCCTGACTCTGTTTTCCTCTCTCTCTCTCTCTCTCTCTCTCTCTCTCTCTCTCTCTTCCTCTCTCACTCTTGTCTCAACCACTTTATTTTGATGGAATAATGAGCTGAGAAAGATGACTAAGAGATGGAATATTGTTGCTGAATGTGCTACACATTTTAGTATTCAATTGAAAGGGCTTGATTATCGAGCTAAAAAGCAATACATTATTTTGTTTAAAAAAATATCTTAAGGGTAAAAAAGTTTGGTGTGTCAGTAGTCAAAGAGTCTGGATGTTGATCACAAAGGATGCCATGGTTTTTTAAAAATTAGGATTACTTAAATTAGTATGGCAACAATTTTGTTCATTTACATAACAACAACAACAAACAAAAATTAAAAAAAGTAAATAGATAAGTACAAACGAAAAATCATCAAAAACAAAACAAAATTAAACGACACCAAATCAGAACTAACAAAAGCACTACTATTACTAATGTTCACCTGCGCAGTTTGCGTTTTAAGATCGAAGATGTTAAAACTTCGGGCATCTGAGATGGAACAATAAAATAAAAGGCCTGCTCAGCTTTTAACAAAACACGGCTAGTGGCGCACCGCACCGCATCGCACCGCATCGCACGGTGCGCACTGTCAGGTCCGTCCGGATTACGTGCAGAGTCAATTGTCTTCCGTTCAAGTTTTTTCCCCTCTTTGTCTGTTCAGATTGTTCCTTTCATGCTGGGACAACTTCAGATCACGTGATCTTCTGTCACGTCTTTTTCCTCTCTGAGCCAGGGTGGACCTTTTTCTATTAGTACTAGTTTAATTTACAAAATCATGTTAGACATTTAAGCAGATTTATATTGGTTTTTTTTGCGAACTTCAACCACCAAAACGCAATAAATAAGAAAACTCAAACATAAATAAACAAAGAGGAAAAAAGGGAAGAGATGAAAACAAGAAACTGTTCTGTTCTATTGTGTTTCACACCTGATAAGTTTCATACAGATTGGCCAGTTTTTATAAATTGCCCAATTTATTCCAACTTTAACGATAGTATTCGAATGCGACAAAACATTGTGCGTCAATTCTAACTTACACAGATAGTCTTGAAACTTTGCAATATATATCTTTAATAAAACAATGATAACAACATCACAATCTCTAAACAGTTTTGATACTAAAGTTGGTGTTGACGGAGAAAAATGCTGTTTTAGGGTAATTTCGCATTACCTAAGAAAAGATAAACGGAGGCGAAAGTGGAACATCTTCTCCCTTGCTTGTTTTGGTAATAACTAAAATTTTAACCAGGCTGAGGAAATGTCCCATTTAAACTTAGCTTAGAATGTAAGGAAGAGTAGAAATATTTTCTGTTATCTCTGTCGTCTGTTTCAAACGATCGCATGTCTTGATCTCCTTGACTTTCGAAAATAGTTGCACTTAATTTTAGTAACAGAAAACGCTCTGCTTATCGCCAGGGCTATGTAACAAAATTTTCGCAGAAGTCAGCCAAGTCAAACAGTAATCAACGCATAAAACGTAATGTTGTCGCAATGCAGAACAACAAGCTCTTTGAGGGCCTATTTTATTTACGAAGATGTAAAAACTATAAGAACAAATTAAACTCTCAAAATTAGGCACCCTTTCTAATGTTCCCATGATTATTTTACAACACAAACGTTGAAGTAAAAGTCTTGACAGTTGTAGGCCGAGCGCGCCTGGGCGTCCTGTCGGGAGAGCGTTTCGTCCTGTCGGGAGAGCGTTTCGTCCTGTCGGGAGAGCATTTCGTCCTGTCGGGAGAGCGTTTCGTCCTGTCGGGAGAGCATTTCGTCCTGTCGGGAGAGCGTTTCGTCCTGTCGGGAGAGCATTTCGTCCTGTCGGGAGAGCATTTCGTCCTGTCGGGAGAGCGTTTCGTCCTGTCGGGAGAGCATTTCGTCCTGTCGGGAGAGCGTTTGGAGCGGCCGGGCAGCGCCGTGTACGCCGTGTAGACTCCAGGTCCTGGCTGTAGCGGGGTGTCAGGTGGAGCACTTAGCCGCACGCCATGTGAGCAGGGCGGCCGACATGCCGGGACACAATGCCGCACGCCATGTGAGCAACTGTTGCCCCCCGCCCTAATGGATTGCCTGTCACTTTATTTGGAGCGGCCGGGCAGCGCCGTGTAGACTCCAGGTCCTGGCTGTAGCGGGGTGTCAGGTGGAGCACTTAGCCGCACGCCATGTGAGCAGGGCGGCCGACATGCCGGGACACAATGCCGCACGCCATGTGAGCAGCGTGGCGCCCGCGCCAGGAACTGTTGCCCCCCGCCCTAATGGATTGCCTGTCACTTTAATGACTGTCTATTAGGAAAGCATTTTTTCCTTACATCCCTCTTGCTTGCTTTATCCTGTTTTATTCTTGCATTCGCATCAACCAGAAAAACACAAACGTACTCTCTAAGCTTGTGAGTGTTTAGAGAGACCGCGGCGCTGTTTTCTCTCTGTCTGGCAGAGGACCCCACTCCATCACGTCTTCCACATGGCGTGCAGTTTGTGTGGAATTTAAACTATAGGGTTATAAAATATTGAATTATTTTCTCTTAATTTTAGTGCTGGCATTTTAGTAAGTAGTTCCTTGTGTTGACCAATTTTCTTACATGAATTGTTTCTTCTCTGTGGCAATATTTTTCTGTTTTGTTTTTGTGTATTAAAAAAAAAATAATCTGTATTTTTTCTATCTGTGAAAATATTTTAAAAATATTACCCAAAAATAGCATTTGATCTTCACATTGCAAATCATAAAAAAAAGTTTCCCTTTCCTTTGCTTGTGACTGTCAAAAAGGGAATCCATTGTCTGTGGTTACATACCGGCTTTGCGTAAGAATTGTCAGTGTCATGGAAAACAAATGAACATTATTTAAAAAAAAATGTACAATTCGAAATAGCTTTCCAAACTAGCGCAACGAATACATTAAATAATGAGACCAAAAATATAGAGTGACCACCTTTCCTTGTCCCAATGCTAACAGACGGTACCGTTTAAATCGACAATTGCACTGAACCGTTTCCGAAAACAAAATGAGCACCATCGTGAAATCACTAGATATCAACTCAGACTACGTGTGTTCATAAATTCTGTATAGAGGGAGGGAGAGAATTCTCTCCCTCTCTTCGGGTTTAACGTCTCCTAGGTTCCCCTGGGGGATCCTATACGGCGACAGGTTACGTGTGTTCAGTTGTTCAAATCAATACCTATGTAATCTGCTTTTTGTTTGGTTCTTGTCTCCCAAGTCATAAGCCAAGTGTAGTGGCTGACCTGACGATTCCTGTGTTTCAGTTCTATCTTGATCTAACTTTTTTCTGTTATATTTATCTGTAAATTGACCTGTCTGTTCGTCCCGCCGCCTTTTTCTTCTTCTCTCTAGTTCTGTCTGCTTACCTGCTTGTGTCTGCCTCTGTCTCCGCCTGTCTGTCTCTCAGAAAATATGTCTCTTTCTCTTTCCCTCCCTCTCTTTGCCTCTGTCTCTGCATGTTTTTCTGCCTCTCTGTGTCTCTGTCGCTATTATTATTATTATTATTATTATTATT
>RQTK01000359.1:0-23257 GCA_003991915.1 Elysia chlorotica | reverse complement strand
CATCATCATCATCATCATCATCATCATCATCATCATCATCATCATCATCATCATCATCATCATATCATCATCATCACTATATTGGTATTGTCGTCGTCATCGTCGTCGTCGTCGTCGTTGTTGTTGCTGTTATTGTTGTTGATGTTGTTGTTGCTCTTATTATTACCAAATATTTCTTGCCACATTTTTACTTGTTTTTACGTGTTTTACTTTGTTATAAAAGAGAAACCTTCACGGCTTTTTCCTCTCAGCAGTATTATTGCTAAATTTGTTCATTTTAAAGACTTGGCATACTTATAGCCATCGTCATAAAACTTCGTTTCACAATTGAGGTGTCTTGAAAGCTTGTAAGCTTACTCCGGACTGGTTACCTGCACTGCCATCTCTTATATGGCACAGTCAAGAAGCAACACTTGATGGCCCTTTCTTTTAGTTAACAGGCCACTCTATCAGTGTCCATCTGTGGAGATTGGAACTCTGAGAACTGATTGACTATCTATGGCTCCAGCCCTGTGGTCGTTGTCTCGCTTATTCCCTCTGATTTTCTCGCTACCACAGACTCTATCCATCAAGAAATGTCTTTGGCACGACGACTTTCATGCTCGATCTTCCTGTCTCTGTCTCCAACTTCCTTGATTACCTTACCCAGTATCTTAGCATCTCCTGCCCACTATACTGCTACTCCCGCGACACTACCTCATATTTCTCTCTTCTACCTCATACTGCTACTACAGCGTCACTACCTCATACTGCTATTACAGCGTCACTATCTCATACTACTACTACAGCGTCACTACCTCATACTGCTACTACAGCGTCACTACCTCATCCTGCTACCACAGCGTCACTTTCTCATCCTGCTACTACAGCGACACTACCTCATACTGCTACTACAGCGTCACTATCTCTTACTGCTACTACAGCGTCACTATCTCTTACTGCTACTACAGCGTCACTATCTCGTGCTGCCCGTGTACTATACTATAACGTTTCAGAAACATCACTACCTCTCACTGGCATTCCACTTTCGTCCATAATCTTAAAACTATACCACTACAGCAGCATCTCTACCTCTAACTGATTCTCTTTTGTGGCGTTGGATTAATCATCCCCTCCATTCTAAGCCTGAACCGACTCCAAGCATATTCTCGAATTATCGAGCATCTAAGTCCGGCACTGCAAACAGTTGGTTTGGTGAAAACTACTCCCTGCCTGTCTGCATCGCAGCGAAAACAATGTCTCAAGACATAACAAGTATACTTAAAACTATAAACTTAGTCGTAGTTATTGAATTATTTGAAAAATTGTTTTCCCTACTTCCTGTGTTGGTGTGAGTACAATGTGAGCGGCGAGGTTTTCTCTACTTCCTGTGTTGGTGTGAGTGCAATGTGAGCGGCGACGGCCCGGGTATACACACCTGGGGGTCTGTTAAGATCTAAGAGAAGTTAAACTAGAAGAAAGCTTCGCCTCCTGCGACCGAAGATTTCATATGACTGACTGAAAAATGAACACATTTCTTTGTCTGTAATAACTAAGTTGATGGATGTATGTATTGATTAGATTGCTAAACTGATTGTAAAAGATATTTTTCATTGTGAGCTGCCCCCCCCCCCCCTCTTCCCCTCTCTCTGGCTTTTTTCTCTGTGTACATAGAGTGTACGTTTGGGAGTCAGACTTTGTGTTTGCAAGGCCACAACTTGAAATATTACCGGAAAACCTTTTTATTGCTTGTTTTTTTACTTGTGCAAATTAAAACATTTTGCCTTTTACGGTGAATGATATTTACGCTCGAACTATCATTAATAAGGATAAAAAAGACCACACGAGAATACAGTTCCCAGCACTGAGTTTTTCTTATTGATTCAAAACAGCATTTTCTCATCCTTCTTTTTGCGCGAGCTAAGAAACAATAAACTGCGATAAGGTAAAACTCTAGCGGGCAGCAACTGATATCAATATTCATTAGAAGCGCACGAGCCGTTAGGGGCGGCACCTTAATGTCTCACATGAAGTTTTACGGCGAAGTTACTTTACGCTCCGTTGTCGCGCGGGATGATTCAATCAATTGCTTTCATTGCTTTATGCGCTCAAAAGATGTTCAAGTGTCGCTGGAGCACCGTAAAATATGTTGATAGACTGGTTCCCTCTAATGAAAGCTCTCCCATATTATAGTTCTGTTACACACAAAGTTTTTGTAGTTTTTAGAATTAAGCACATAAGTTATTTAACGATCTTGTAAAGGCAAAACAAGGAAAAATGACATAAATGTTGAATTTGATTATTCATGTGATAGGAGAAATTTATATATCTTACATATAACTCTTACCGTGTAAATAACATTTTTCCCACCAGAATACACATTTGTTGGACAAGTTGTAACTGGATTGTGGCCTTTTTTAGGGAAAAAACATCGCAAATAAATGCCACGCTGTGGTAACAAAACTGCCTGTGCATACACGTGAGCCTAGCATTGCACTGCTTGGGACAGCGGTTCATGTCACAGTGATCACTACACGAACACACATCATAGTCAAGGTCCATATATTCACCCACATTAATCGGGACGAGGTCAGGGGGCTGCACATTCTTTACAATGTCTATATGTCATAACTAATAACTAATAATATATTTCGGAGATACGGAGGCTTTCCTTAATAACTAGATAAACAGAAGTTGAAAAAAGGTTCCACAAACGTATCATAATTGTTAAATGAAGTATTGCTTCTTATTTGCCTCACAAAATGACAACCATGGATTTAACCCAATCAACCAGTTATGTTTGATTATAATAATCTTGTATCATTTATCTGAAATCAAATCTTTAATATTACTTCGTATAAATTCACTATATAACCTTTTTCATAGTTTAAAACTGATGAAATCGCTGTTTGAGGAACCATGATTACTTTTTTGAAAGCATCTTGGAACAATTTTTCGAAGCCGGAAGGTTATTAAATTAATCCTTAAATAATTCTGAGCTGCTTGGAGTCTTGTGTTTTGAGTCACAAACCAAACGCCTTTTGCCTATGCCCCCATTCTCCCAAACACACAGACACCCACACGCACAGCACTCTACCTTAGAGGGTATGTCAGGAAAGACCTGGTTTTACTGGGATAGTCCGGACAGCCGAGAACCTGCCGGCGGGTTTCCGGAGAAAGGCGAGCCAACATCCGGCCCATCCACGAAAACTTTCACAGCACTCAGCCCAAAAAGAATATCTGAAAACTGAGAGCTGGGCCTTTTGAAAACAATCTCAAGTTTTAAAAAAAACAAGAGGAGCGCTGGTAGCAACTACGTAAGACTGAACCAAGTGATGGAGCGTTGGACTTCTCATCGAAAGGCACCCGGTTCGAACCTACCATCGGGCAAATTTTGTGTTGCATTTTAGTTCTCTACTGATTGAGTAGGTGTCAGTAACATGTGACCGGCTGAGACAGAGATCTGCTATGCCCGCACTGTCCCTGTGTGTAGCAAGTAAAATCCTCAGGCGACATTAGCTTTGGGACCCACCACCGTGCATGATCCTGTTAGATAGAGCGTCTCTGCGGCGACGAGCGTCAGCTTCAATGCCATTACAGATCACTCTTTCGTGGCGTCAGTTCAACGTCTGTTTTACCGATAACTGAAAGTCGTTATTCACTTTACTGTAAACCTTCATCAGATATCGCGTTTTTTTCCTTTATATACATTTGTATGCAACACTTTTAAGTAGCAAGACAGAAATAGCGCGGTGCAATGGAATAAACTAGTCAATGGAATTTTTCTGCTCACGCACCGTTATCTTAAAACTATACCACTACAGCAGCATCTCTACCTCTAACTGATTCTCTTTTGTGGCGTTGGATTAATCATACCCTCCATTCTAAGCCTGAACCGACTCCAAGCATATTCTCGAATTATCGAGCATCTAAGTCCGGCACTGCAAACAGTTTGTTGGGTGAAAACTACTCCCTGCCTGTCTGCATCGCAGCGAAAACAATGTCTCAAGACATAACAAGTATACTTAAAACTATAAACTTAGTCGTAGTTATTGAATTATTTGAAAAATGAGCCATGCACAGAAGGTTATGCGCATGGCTTGACCAGTTATCTGGGCCAATGCATGTCCGGTAGAACCACCGGACTCTAGCCTAGCGTGTACACATGAAGAACGATCAGGCGCTCACTGTTTTGATCCTGGCATCACGTGGGGTCGTTGGCCGGCAAGTACCAAACGTTGTTTGCGCGGGTCAGTATATCAGAAGCCACCAGTTTGTCAGCTGTGAATGATTAGCCGTTATTGGTCTTGCTTGTTGTACGTGCACCGAGTTCTTTGATTTTACCTTTCTCTTTTTGTATAATCATTTGTGATGGATTTTTATTAAAACTTGCACATTTTTCTATTAAATCAGAATAGTGTCCCATATCATTATGGAGTGTATAGAAACCCATAAACATAAGTTTTCACTGATGTAGACAAAGCTCATGTAGTTTTACCTCACTCACAGCGCGCTGACGTCGCTGGCTACCCGTCACGGCCTGCATTCCAGCCGTGCATCACGGGGCTGACTGGGCTATCTGGGGGCGGAGCGAGAATAACATCCTCTACAGAGGTGTCCAGTATCGGACGCACAGCACTCCAAGCCCTGCCCGGACCATGTGTGGGATCAGTTGTGGATCCTGTAGTACGCTGATGAGTTACCTCACTTAGACTTACCTCCCCCTAATGAGTTGTGGGCTCAGTAGTGTGCTGATGAGTTACCTCACTTGGACTTACCTCCCCCAATGAGTTGTGGACTCTGTAGTACGCTGATGAGTTACCTCACTTAGACTTTCCTCCCCTTGATGAATTGTGGACCCTGTAGTGTGCTGATGAGTTACCTCACTTAGACTTACCTCCCCCTGATGAGTTGTGGACCCTGTAGTGTGCTGATGAGTTACCTCCCTTAGACTTACCTCCCCCTCATGAGTTGTAGACTCTGTAGTGCGCTGAGTTACCTCCCTTAGACTTACCTCCCCCTCATGAGTTGTGGACTCTGTAGTGTGCTGAGTTACCTCACTTAGACTTACCTCCCCCTGATGAGTTGTGGACTCTGTAGTGTGCTGATGAGTTACCTCACTTAGACTTACCTCCCCCTGATGAGTTGTGGACTCTGTAGTGTGCTGATGAGTTACCTCACTTAGACTTACCTCCCCCTCATGCCGGAGCACAGAACAGTCGGGACAATCACTGAGGCAGCCGGAGACACAGTCATTGTTTTCTCACAAACTCTCAAACTAACCCGATAGTGAAAAAACAAACATCAAAGCTAAAACAACAACCAATTTAATGGCCGCTTTCTTTTGAAGAAACTGCTTGAATAATGAAGGGGTTGAAACCAATGGGCCCCAATTTGTGGACAAGCAGACCAAGATTCCTTATCTTACCACCTTAACTTCTTCAAACCAAATTTTTTCTGTTTCTGAACTCACCTCGTCTCTTTTATCTCTCTTTCTCTACCCAGCCATCCCCTTTATTCCTCTTCCGCAAACCACATCTTGACTTTCTTTCTGTTCGTGGTCCTCCTGCTTCTTCCATGGGGCTAAAGAGGCAATTGAGTAGTGTGCTGGAAACACACGTTTTATCTAGCTTATATAGAAACATATAAAACTGAATTCGACCTGTTTTAATTCAGAATAAAACTCAAGACACTGGGAATAGCCTGCTAATTGTTAAGTTGTTAAGACATATTGTTTGTTTATTTCTTGGCATCCGAACATAGCACTATGTGGATTCTAATGTGGACGGGTGCCAAGACTAACCTTTAACAATTTTACGTACTGTCACACAGAGACAGGGCGGGGATACCATGACTCCTGGCTCAGCTGGTCAGTTTATGCTGACACCGACACAACCAGTACTCAGTTCTGAGGCAATGAAATGAACTGGAATAGGATGTAACAGCCTTAACATATCACTACCTTCAGCACTAGTTATTTGAGTTAAACACATTTATTGTAATGTTAATTCTTTTATAATGTCATTCAACATGTGTGCTGTTTAATTATGCTATTGAAATGAAAACATTAGTGAAATGAAAACCTTTAGAGCACAGTAACAGAAAGAGGACCCTTCTTCACGATAGCATCTGAGGCCCAGGCAGGCGAGAGCCGCACCGATGGAGATCTTGGTACACGTCAAATTTTAATGATAACTAGAAGTAAAGCGATGTTACTCGAAACAATAAAAAGCTCAACAAACTTTTCTTTAAAGGGAGTTATTACTAGCCTGTGCGGTTATTTTTTTATCAGTTGTCTTTCATATTGTCAATTCAGATTCAGAATAAAAACATGTATAGAATAGCCTTGCACTTGAATAACCTCTATCATGAAAAGCCATATCTGTTGGTGTAGTATCGGTCATCTATCACACACAAATGGCATAATTTCTTACCTTCAGACATAATTATTCTCCTTGTATAGAGAGCCGGCGGGGCTACACACAAACACACCCGTTTTAAGCCTGCGGATATAACCGCTTATCAAATTCTACTGTCTGGCTTTTTTTTCTCGTCTATGACATAATTTTTTTTGCTGCTGTAATTAATTTATGCACTGTAAATAGTACTCGGTGGTGCGTGGGCTGTAGACATCGATGGGTTTCTCTGCTCACGGGCATTTGCAGTACGAATAGTTCAACAGAGTACCCCGGTACCAGGTAGTGGTTGTCATCGTCACATTTCGGCAGATTTGTAAGAGGAAAACATTACTATATATCCCTGAATCAGGTTTTTCGATACTTTTCTTATCTGAAACGTTATCATGGCTATCAAAGAACATGTATGTGAGCGAGCAAAACTGCATATTTTTTGTAGTTTTGAAAAAAATAGCCCTAAATCAAAAACAACAACAACAGCAACAACAAACTAACAGAATTGTTTCTGTGTTAAAAGTCAAATTTCTCCTAGTCCTACTGTTTTATTTAGTTAATTCAAAACTAATTGTGCCAGTTTTGAGAGAACCTCCAGCATGAGTGTTCTTCCGTCAAAACTGCAAATCTTTGAAAAGGAAGGCAAATGGGATAAAAATATGCAGGAGCACATATATTATTTATGTTCTTAAACAGAATCGTCAAAAAGGGGGGTTCGGAATCATTGGACTTGAGCAACGGCTTCTTGAGAAGGAGATCAGTGAGGAGGTCCCGCCCTGGCAGCCATGTTTTCCCTACTTCCTGTGTCGGTGTGAGTACAGTGGGAGCGGCGACGTCCCGGGTATACACACCTGGGGTCTGTTAAGATCTAAAAGAAGTTAAACTAGAAGAAAGCTTCGCCTCCTGCGACCTAAGATTGCATATTACTGACTGAAAAATAAACCCATTTCATTGTCTGTAATAACTAAGTTGATGCATGTATGTATTGATTCGGTTGCTAAACTGATTGTAAAAGATATTTTTCATTGTGAGCTGCCCCCCCCCCTCCCCTATCTCTGGCATTTTTCTCTGTGTACATAGAGTGTACGTTTGGGAGTCAGACTTTGTGTTTGCAAGGCCACAACTTGAAATATTATCGGAAAACCTATTTATTGGTATTTTTTTACATCTGCAAATTAAAACATTTTGCCTTTTACGGTGAACGATTTATACGCTCGAACTATCATTAACAACAAGGATAAAAGAAAGACCACACGAGAATACAGTTCCCAACACTGAGTTTTTCTTATTGATTCAAAACAGCATTTTCTCATCCTTCTTTTTGCGCGAGCTAAGAAACAATAAACTGCGATAAGATAAAACTCTAGCGGGCAGCAACTGATATCAATATTCATTAGAAGCGCACGAGCCGTCAGGGGCGGCACCTTAATGTCTCACATGAAGTTTTACGGTGAAGTTACTTTACGCTCCGTTGTCGCGCGGGATGATTCAATCAATTACTTTCATTGCTTTATGCGCTCAGAAGATGTTCAAGTGTCGCTGGAGCACCGTAAAATATGTTGATAGACTGGTTCACCCTAATGAAAGCTCTCCCATATCAGAGTTCTGTTACACATAAAGTTTTTGTAGTTTTTTGGAATTAAGCACAGAAATTATTTAACGATCTTGTAAAGGCAAAACAAGGAAAAATGACAAAAATGATAAATTTGATTATACATGTGATAGGAGAATTGATGATATATCTTACAGATAACTCTTACCGTGTAAAGTAATAGTCCTGGACGAGCCCCCAGTGTAACGTGGATTGTTGGGGTGATGCACAGTCTCTGTTGTAGAGCCCAGCTATCGGTTATAAAATTATATATTGTAGCGGGGCTTCAGACAGTGATCCAACATCCACTGGCTCAAACACAAATAATAAAGTCAACTCATCCTTGTAACTGGATTGTGGCTTTTGTGGGGGGAAAAACATCGCTATCAAATATGGCGGTGTAAATAAATGCCAACCCGTGCTTACAAGTTACTAACGGTTCAAATACGTGAACCTAGCATTACACGGCCTGGGACCGCGGTTCATGTCACAGTGACCACTAAACGAACACACATCATAGTCAAGGTCCATATATTTACCCACATTAATCGGGACGAGGTCAGGGGGCTGCACATTCTATATGTCATAACTAAAAACTAATAATATATTTCGGAGATACGGAAGCTTTCCTTAATAACTAGATAAACAAAAGTTGAAAAAAGGTTCCACAAACGTTTCATAATTGTTGAATGAAGTATTGCTTCTTATTTGGCTCACAAAATAGCAACCATGGATTTAACCCTGTGAATCAGTTATGTCGGATTATAATAATCTTGTATCATTTATTTGAATTTAGATCTTTAATATCACTTCGTATAAATTCACTATATAACCTTTTTCAAAGTTTAAAATTGATAAAATCGCTGTTTAAGGAACCATGAATACTTTTTTTGAAAGCATCTTGGAACAATTTTTCGAAGCCGGGAGGTTATTAAATTATCCTTAAATAAATCTGAGCTGCTTGGAGTCTTGTGTTTTGAGTCACAAAACAAACGCTTTTTGCCTATGCCCCCATTCTCCCAAACACACAGACACCCACATGCACAGCACTCTACCTCAGAGAGTATGTCAGGAAAGACCTGGTTTTACTGGGATAGTCCGGACAGCCGAGAACCTGCCGGCGGGTTTCCGGAGAAAGGCGAGCCAACATCCGGCCCATCCACGAAAACTTTCACAGCACTCAGCCCAAAAAGAATATCTGAAAACTGAGCGCTGGGACTTTTGAAAACAATCTCAAGTTTGTAAAAAAACAAGAGGAGCGCTGGTAGCAACTACGTACGACTGAAGCAAGTGATAGAGACCCTGTAGCAACTACGTACGTAGCTGAAGCAAGTGAAGGAGCGCCTGTAGCAACTACGTACGTACGAGCTGAAGCAAGTGAAGGAGCGCCTGTAGCAACTACGTACGAGCTGAAGCAAGTGAAGGATCGCCTGTAGCAACTACGTACGTACGAGATGAAGCAAGTGAAGGAGGCGTCTGTAGCAACTACGTACGTACGACTGAAGCAAGTGATGGAGCGTTGGGCTTCTCATAGAAAGGCACCCGGTTCAAATCTACCATCAGACAAATTTTACATTGCATTTTAGTTCTTTACGGATTGAGTAGGTGTCATTAAAATGTGACCGCCCGAGACAGGGGATTTGCCATCCCCGCACTGTCCCTGTGTGTAGCAAGTAAAATCCGCAGGCGACATTAGCTTTGGGACCCACCACCGTGCATGATCCTATTAGAGAGAGCTTCTCTGCGGCGACGAGCGTCAGCTTTCATGCTATTTCAGATCACTCTTTCGTGGCGTCAGTTCAACGTCTGTTTTACCGATAACTGAAAGTCGTTATTCACTTTACTGTAAACCTTAACCAGATATCGCGTTTTTTTCCTTTATATAAATTTGTATGCAAAACTTTTAAGTAGCAAGACAGAAATGTCGTGGTGCAATGGAATAAATTAGTCAATGGGATATTTCTGCTACGCACCGTTATTTATCGAGTTAGAAACGTGGCTTTTTCATTCAGACACATTCAGCAGCAACCTTATTCGTATCAATACGTACTGGACAAACCTTCATACAATTATCTCCCGGGAAGCACAAAAACAAAAAATACTATCAATTCAATAAAGACTTAACAAATTGCAGTTACTCTGAAAAAATGTGTTTTTTTCCTTCAAATGGTGTTTTTTTCCTGTATAAAGTTATTCAAATTTTTGCAATTACTTTTGCAAAAAAAATTAACTCTTGTAGCGTGAAGCGCAGCGGACAAGCGTGCATAGACCTGACGTATGCGGGAGATGGTGATTGGCACGAGGGTGCCACAGACAAGTAACAAACCTGTCCATGTATGTCCTGACCTGGCTGCGGATATGCTTAAACTGATGGAGCATGTGCGTGTCGGCGCCAGTGGTGAACACAAAGCAGTTGCTGCTGGACCAACACTGGAATATAGTGGCTAGTGCTCACAGGAACCACAAACAGAATATGTGAAACCACAAACAGAATATAAAGAGACTTTTTTGGGGGGGATACGAATATTAGCATTACAAAAAGCATATTTATATAATTGAGTCTATAGTTTTTTTATCGAAATAAAGTTTGATTTGTATTCTTATAATAATCCTTAGGCCTATATGTCACTAATTTAAAGACGGCAATATTATCACGACTTTTTAGTGAATTACCATAAATTGATATATCAAGTTACAAATTATCCTAATATTAAATTGAAAGTAGGTATTTTCTGATGCAGGTGAACTATCATAATAAAAAAACACCACGGTTATTTTTTACATGCTACGTCATATTAGCCTTTTTACATCCCTCATGCAGTTTCCTCGATTAACAATTGAGAAATACATTCTATCAAATTAGTAGACATATTGCCTATAAATTTACGTTGCGTTGTATAATTATCAATTAAGCCTAATGAAAAGGACGACCTTTTCTGCGTGTGATGGTTATAAGTTTAATCATATATTATCGTGTGTGATGAAAATGTGGAATACAAAAAAAATTAACATTAGCATTTAAAATGTCTCCAAGAGAGTTAATAATAAACAGGCTTTTGAATTAGCATCTAAAAATGGCGCTAATGCAACAAGATGTACCCTTATATGGCATTGAAGAAAAGGTTATGGTGAAATAAAATTCAGGAAAGCTTCGCATAAAATGTCATTTAACAAGAGTTTATGATTGAATAAATCTTTAAGCCGTTGTTGATGGGATCCGTGTATGTTTGAAAAAACAACCGGTGAAAATCAATGGGCACGTTCTTCTAACAATAATAATCCATCGGAGGTAATAAAAGAAAACAAAAGTTGCGCGGGCGTAAACGAAATATTTAAATATACGACAAGACACTACTTAAACTTATGAAGGAAGCGGCCGCTGGCCCAGATCTTCTGCATTAACAAATTACAAAACGTATTCCAATTCAATCTCATCAAATTCTATTACAGCTGTGTAACGAAATTTGGGCGTCGTGTACTTTTCCTGAGTCCTGTCACCAAGCCACAGTTACCCCCATTTTAAAACCTGGAAAAGACTCGGAAAACCAACAACATTATAGACTTATAGCTTTAACAAGCTGCCTCTGTAAACTTTTCGAAAGAATGGTATCCAATCGACTATCTTGGCATTTAGAAGTTAATATCCAACTTCCAGTGTGGATTTAGAGCAAAAAGATGTTCTGTGGATCACTTGGTCCGCCTTGAAACATTTCTTAAAGAGGCTTTTATCAAGGACCAAGACATGGTCGCTGTTTTCTTTGACCTAGAAAGAGCTTATGATACAATCTGGAAGTATGGCATTGTTCAAAACCTTGAAAATATGGGATTCCAGGGCAACCCACCCATCTTCATTAAAAATTCCATGGCTAATCGACAATTCCAGCAAAGGTTGGATCCTCTCTGTCTGACTCTTTCGAGCAGGAGCAGGGAGTTCCCCGGGGACGCTTTCTCTCGCTAATTCTCTTTGGCATACAAATTAATCCAATAACTGAGACTTTGAAAAACAATTCAAACTGCTCGTTCAAAGTAGACGCTTTTGTTGTCTGCTACAGAGCCTCTTCAATTGTATCCATAGAATGGCAACTCCAACAGCATCTCAACGCTCTTCAGAAATGGGCGCGAGCAGACACAAACGGCTTCAAATTATCCCCACAGAAAACGATAGCTGTTCACTTTTGTAATAAAAGGAAATTTCACAGGGATCCTGATCTCTACATTGGCCATGGTCAAAAAATTTCTGTAGAAGAAGAAGCAATATCTTTAGGCGTTATATTTGACAAAAAACTCTACTTTATCCCTCACCTCAAATATCTGTGTCAAAGAGCACTTCAGCTTATTAAAACTTGATCCGGAACAGAGTAGGGAGTTGAAAGAGAGTCCCTCCTCTACCTCTATCGCTGTCTGATACGATCTAAACTTGATTACTGCAGCGTAGTGTATGGCTCTGTCAGACCAACCTATATAAAAATGCAAGACACAATACACCGCCAAGGACTGCGTCTCAACCTCGGGACCTTTCGTACCACACCGGTGAAAAGCCTTTGCGTAGCTGCAGACCGAACTGTCCTTGCAATATGCCGTTAATTTAAAATCCCACCCTGCCATCCTGCTTTTCACCCTGTTTTCCTTGCAAATGATGTAGGAAAAATTTTAATCTTCACCGAACGCGATTCCCCCTTTCGGAATCCGTATTCAGCAACTCGACTTAGATACTAACTCTATTGAAGACGAACAATTTTCAGAAATCCTTCCATAGGCCCTGAAGAGACCAGGAAGCATTCTTGATGTGGCACCTCTCCAGAAGGACAACCTCCCCCCCACCCCCTTCTAAGAATTATGCAGAGACAAATTTGAACAAATCATAGAAAATCATTCAGACCATCATCTACTTTTCACTGACGGGTCTAAAGATGAGACCTGCGTCGGAGCTGCCTGCCACTCATCCTCAGCAGATAAATGCTGCGGGGTGAGCGCAAAGGCTTCAATATACACTGCGGAGGCAGTTGCCCTGTGCATGGCACTCAACACTGTCTCTTAAAAGCATATTTATATAATTGAGTCTATGGTTTGTTAGAAATATAGTTTTATTTGTTTTCTTATAATAAATTATTCCATAGCAAGGCACTAATTTAAAAACGGCAATATCATTTATTCAAGAACTTTTAGTCAATTGCTATACATTGATATATCAAGTTACAAATTATCCTAATATTAAATTGAAATCAAATATACTAGAGTATTATCATTGTATTTTGGACATTTTGGCTAAACACACGTAAGAGTTTCATTAGTGCAACATATTCATAATAATTACAGCTGCACAAGTCTGTGTACATACATTTTAATGTTCCTCATATTGTAAATTCACAGGGGAGGTTGTAGGATGGCAACATGAGGAAAGGCAATTTACAGACTCACGTGAACTAACAGTGCCAAAGATGATGTGTATTTGAACATCGATATTGTAGTGTATTTTCTCCGTCTTATTGGGATTTTGTTCATACATGCGAGCCATTTTTTGTGTGCATAGTACTGTCTGAAGTTGTAAAATGACCATCTTTGCTGAACTAATTTTACGAAGGTCCACATAAAGAAGTAACGATTCTCGTATGTCTAAGCGATTGTGGCGCAAATAAAATTATAAGAAACAAGAAACGTAGAGTTTGCTGTCGATTCAAGGTCAAGGTTTTCGTCTCCACCAGTTACTGTTTTCAGAAATCCCTCCCTGGACGCTGGAAATACCAGGAAGCATTCTCGACCTGGCAGCTCTCTGCTGGATCCCCAGCCACATTGAAATTGAAGGAAATGAAATGGCTGATCCGCTCGCCAATATCGGGCTCGAACTGGCATACCTGCAACTGTCAATTGTCCATACGTCACATTCTGGTTGACTGTCCACTTTTTCAATGGGAAAGAAATCTGTACTTTGCTTCCAAACTATTAGAGCATATTTTAGTTATGTTATTCCTCAGCGCCTACTGAGGTATCTGAAGGATATTCATTTGTATGATAAAATTCTGTGATTATCCTACACATGGATCTTTTAAACCACTCAGAGAGATACAGGAGTCACTGTTGCTATTAGTATAATGTATTAACTGTCCTAGGACATCATGGGCACAATATAGCCGTTACCGTGCTGACGTGCCGTAAAAACAAACTCACTAACTACAGGCGCAAGTGGTAGGGAGTTAAAACATGTATTTGTCCAATTTCGTCGCCTACGGGTTTGGTCGCTGTCAGTATGAAGTGACCGACTGAGATAGGAATAGGAGTCATGCTCTTCACGCGCCGACTTTGCGTAAAATTGTCAGAAGTGCTTGGGACCCATCCACAATAGTCTATACAGGCATGCCGTTGGGCGCTAAACAACGAACTCACCTCTAACTCAGACAAGAACATCACTCATGTGTTCCAACTAAGTGGAATAACTTGTTGCTAGACCCCAGTCCCTGATATTGGTTATAATTAGAGAATGTTATACAATCAAACGCCTATGATAGGATGGCGCAACGATATATAAACTAGGATATAATGTCATTGTGTAAATGTGTAACCCAATATAGGATAACATTATTTAAAAGACCGTTTTTGATAGGATCGTTAAAGCAGCTTATGACAGGACGGTGCATTAAAAAAAACAACTTACAACTGTAGAGTAGGGTCAGCCCACTAAAGGCTGTAAGTACAACGTTGTGGTAGCTTACGATTCGTCGTTACAATATAAAGTTCACGGCGATTCGTAACAATATAAGGCTTACGGCGATTCGTAACAATATAAAGCTTACGGCGATTCGTAGCAATATTAGGCTTACGGCAAGTCGTAACAATATACAGCTTACGGCGATTCGCAATAATATAAAGCTTACGACAGTTGTAACAATATAAAGCTTACGACGAGTCGTTAGCTAACGACTCGCTGTACTTATGGTGATAGTGTCTCTGGTCATTGGTTTACTTTATGAGACGGTTGATCGCGATGCTATTTGTTTAAGTTTTTATTAAGACTTTCAGTAAAAAACAAGACACCTTGCACAAAAAAGTAAAAAAAAAAACAAACCCATGTATTTATGTGAATTTTTTCTGCACAGGTAGGACATTGTGATGCACGGAGAGTTTATTCAGTCAACACAGCAACAATTTCAAGACTTTTTAAAATTGTGTTCACACTGTTTTTGGAGATACTTCATCTATTGTTCGAGATAATAGATGAATAGCAAGATGCAAAGTTGTTGAATAATGTAGATAACTTGAAGCTGTTTATTTCCTTTTTTATTTAAAGTTAAACTTGACATGCACCCTTCGGGACATTGTCGTTTTCAGGCTTTTCTGAGAGAGAGAGAGAGAGAGAGAGAGAGAGACTCTTGTTTTTTGTTGTCGTTATGTCGTTATGTTCTGTCTCTTTCCTCAGTGTACACCAAACATAGCCGCCCTCATGCTGCCGGGATATCATTAAAAAGGTAATGGATCACCGCTCTCTCTTCCTCTGTCTTTCTGTGTCTTTGTCAGTCTGCCTGCCGATCTCTTTCTCTCCCTTTCTCTTTCTCCCTCCCCCTCTATCTCTCTCTCTCTGTCTGCCTCTCTTTCTCTCCCTTTCTCTTTCTCCCGAGACAGAACATAACGACATAACGACAACAAAAAACAAGAGTAACAACAACAACAACAACAACAACAACAACAACAACAACAACAACAACAACAACAACAACAATAACAGCAACAGCAACAAAAACAACAGCAACAAACAATAAAAACTTTAAAAAATAGTACAGAAAAATTAACACATCGTATGAACAAACAAAAACTTATTTTAACCCTTGACCAATAACTAATGCAGTCATTTTACATTTTACCAGGCAGGGTTGCCAGGCAGGGTGGGGGTTGCAGCCATTCTGCTAGGCTTGGGGGCTTGAAAGGGGGGAGAGGTGGTGTTCAGTCATTCTGCTAGGCATGTTGGGGGTGGGATTGCAGTTATTTTGCCAGGCAGGGTGGTGGTGGGGGATACTGCAGTCACACCAAGAAAGTCAGAAGGAAGGCCCTTTCAAGATCCAAAGGAGAAGTGATTTCTTCTAGATAGAGTTTTAACTACAATATAAATACTAAAACACAAAAAAGTCATCAATCACAAGAAAATAACAACAACAACAACAACAACAACAACAACAACAACAACAACAGCAAAAACAACAACAACAACATCAACAACAACTACAAAAGGAGCAACAGCAACAAAGAACAAAAATGGATTAAAAATATGAAACTGGTAAACAGATATAATTTTATTATTATAAATAATTTTTTCCGTCGAAAGAGTTATGAAGAATTCGACTTTATGATATTGTACGTCTTATAGTTTTTTTTATCTTAAGTAAAAACCACATCCTAAAACTTGAAGTCGTTACACTGTTTTATCCGTGGGTATGTAGCTAGCTTGAAAAAGTACCGTATAACAACTTTGTTCGACGTTCTAAAACATGACAAGGCCTCCCCAAGGAGTGCGTAACCCCAAAATGACAAATGGCTTGGCCGAATTCCTGTCTGTGGACGGGGAGCCCTGGCACCGAAACCAGTCAGGGCTGTGTAGGTCCGATGCTTTAATTTCATTATAAGGGATATTAATGGGTGGTTATCCAGTGCTGCGTGTCCACAATAAATACCATAGGGGGTTCACTGGGAGAGAGAGATATCGATATGTAGAATGAAATATGGAGATGGTGATGGGATAAAGAGTCAGTAATACAGAGATAGATTGATAGGTAATCAGAGATGGAAACAAAGAGAGAGAGAGAGAGATAGAGAGAGAGAAAGAGAGAGAGAGAGAAAGATATATATATACACACACACACAAAGAGAGAGAGAAGATAGAGACAGAGAGAGAATAAATTCACACACAAAAAAAGTAATTAGGAAAATATCAAGTGTTGAGGATACGCCAAAACCCTAATTGTAACTGACAGGGGAGCTAATCCTCTGAGAGATCAGTTCTTGATATATACTGGAAGTGATATCATAAATAAGAGATATTGCCTCTTTTGTTCCTTTCTCTCCATCAACAACGCGGCTATATTGATAATTAACGTCCAAAACTGATCTCTTATCTGTTTCATCATGTTGGAAACGGAAAAATTAAAAGTGAGATACATTCGAAGATTAAAAAAATAGGAAGAAATGAATCTACTTTAGCGCCAATTTTATACGGTGCATTGCGATTGATATTTTATTAGGTTCTTGTTTTTTTTTTTTGGTTTCACAACATTTAGATTCTGGAGAGCCCAAAGTTGAAACGTGGACATCAAAATCTACTTCACTTCTATTTCACACAATACCGTTAACTGATTCTTGGTTTATTTAAGCGATCAATACTGACAAGCAAATCGCCAAATCTTTCTTTTTATTTTATTTAGAAGGGTTTCAGTTTTCCTACCTATATGGAGGGTGTAATATCGATATTTTAATGAACTTTGTTGCAGTGAAAGTGGCCTTCAAATTCGACCCTCATGTTTTCTCAGGCTTATGCTTGTGGTTTTAGCCTAAAAGATAAGGGGGGGGGGGAGTCTTTGTACAATTCAACTTAGAATGGTTCCAATCTGTAAAAACTAAACTTAGCATACTTGTGCGTGCGGATGTTTAGAGAAATCTCGTCTCTCTAATTGAGCGACTGTGTTCCCAATATCTTTAATATTTCTTTGGCTTCTTAAGTAATGTGCAGATAATGAGGTTGCTTTATGTTACAGCGCATGCCTTCTACCCGTATGGTGCCCAGTTCGATTCTCGATTGGACCGTGCAGTTCACTGCTGGCTAGGTCGACGGTGTTAGTCAAGTGATCGGTTGAGAGGGAAAACCTGGTACTTTCTCACGTCTAGTTCTAACCAGAAAAATACACATAATTTTATGTCAATCCTCGCACAATCTTCTGGAAAAAAACGCCATGGAAGTCAAAGCGACCTATCCCACTCTTCACTAATCCAACACTTCAAAAAGAACTTTAAAAAATTCTTCAAGAGCCAGACAGTCGTCATTGTCTGTAAAGTATATCCATTATATTGAGTAAAAAAGCTGCCATTACAAACACCAGGAAAGAATTGAATAACCACTGGAAGTTTTATAGTTTAATTCATTTTAAATCAAACCAAAAGTAACGTTTCATAGTTTAATAACAACCCAATTCAAAGTTTTGAAGTTTTAAAATCAAACCAAAGTTAACGTTTCATAGCTTAAAAAACCAGTTCAAAGTTTTGAAGTTGAGTTAAGAGGCGGGCAACATTAGAGCGGTCCAGTGTTTGATACCCAATCGTGCCGTCTTGTTGCCCTCTGTTTGTAACCGCCTGAAACAAAAGTCCGGGAACTTTGCTACTCCTAGCTTTCATTCCTTTGGGAACATAGATAGATAGATAGATAGATAGATAGATAGATAAATAGATAGATAGATAGATAGATAGATAGATAGATAGATAGATAGATAGATAGATAGATAGATAGATAGATAGATAGATAGATAGATAGATAGATAGATAGAGAGAGAGAGAGAGAGAGAGAGAGAGAGAGAGAGAGATAGAGTTTATTTTTAAAGGGAAAGACAGTAGGCATATTAACAATATTATTTGACCTAGTTTAATATGGTCATCAAACAATTTGTGTAAAATCAATCACATCTGTGTGGATATGGTAGGACCTACGTGACTAACATAGGCCCTTTAAACACCAGCTGACGTAAAGTCAGAACGCTATTAATTTTTATTAGTTATCCATAACTATGTTCCAACGCAGTGAATAAAGTTTTATGATTATAATGAATAAGGTGTAAGGTTAAAGGAATATTTGCAATTCTACAAGTTAAGACAACAGTTTATGTAGGTTTGTTAATATCTAGCGCTAGAGCCTATAATGAAGATCAACAGATAAAACCATATCATGTAATATTCCTAGAATTGGAGTTCATAGCTAACAATTTCACGTCAATAGTTATTCAATAAAACCATATCATGTAATATTCCTAGAATTGGAGTTCATAGCTAGGATACAATTTGTGTCTGCATCAATTGGTCTTTACGGAAACATGAGTCATTCTCTCCACGTCCATCCTGCTTTCACTTTTGAATGCAGATAGACACAAGGACAATTTTTCGTCAATAGTTATTGTTCTCAAATTTAATCATGTTTGTGTTCGTTGATATAACAAAAAAGGATGCAGAGTTCCCCCTGAAAGTATTACTTAAGTCTATGCGATGGCCACATGATTCTGACTTCTTGCTCTCAATTTTTTTTGTGTGCTGTTAAAAATTGAAGTTGAAAGACGTAGTTCTGTTAGCAAATCATTAGTTTATTGAATGGTACAAAAACAAACAAACAAAAAAACAAAAACAAACCAACAAACAACAAAACCTATAGACTGCGATGTTCCTGACCTGATGCATTTCGAAACATCGAAGTCGAACCAGGGACTTCACCAGCGACATATGTTCTCCTTCAAGATAAAGATGAGTTTTGTAAATGAGACATGGACTGTATTGTAGGCTTTGGGTGATTCATCCAGTAATGATGTCCGTAAAGGCGTGACTATGATAAACCCTAAGTATGCTTGTATACTTAAAGGGAATAGAAAATGCGCAAACGGAATATATTATTTACACTGAAAATTGACACTATGTCGCATCCCATAATGACTCATAGTTATCTTCTAAGAAAGTGGAATACATTTTGTCGAAATACAAGGCTTCCAAATCTTTTTTTTTTTAAATTTAGGTGAATTATCATTGCTTATGGAAAATCTTAAAATAAGACCAAAAGTCCCCTTTTTGCGCCAAGAAAGAAAATGTTTCTATAGCCTAATGATAAAGCCATACCAACGATGATAAAACAGAAGCCAAACTATAAGGCTAAAGGTCATCAAATTCAACCATGTCAAATTTCTTATACTTAAAAAGGTTAGGCATTTTATTTGGTACAATTGTAACCATAGTTTGAATATAATTTTTAGCATACACTCATACTGCATAGCGAAAAAGGAAAGCTTTGCTAATGCGCTGTTTTGGGGAGTTTATGAATTTGTTTTTTAAAACTCGAGAACTTACAGTAAAGTGTGAGTCTACTTCGGTGACTCATCATGTTATTTCTCAAGACTAGGGCTAAAAATAGACCCGAGGAGAGCTGTGGTGCTGATCATGCTCATGACTTTTGAATAGCCGACAGTTTACGGTTTTGACTTGAATAGTAGGTGTATTTAGCAGGCTGCAGCACTTCTCAATTCTTCCCCTGTGACGCTCCAGGAGCGTTCACTATGTTTACTGCGAGCTCCTTCGTCTCTGTCTTTTCTATGATAACTCTATATCTTGGTAAGTTCGTTACCCAAGTGACGTCCGTCAGATTGAATGTTGTATCAGTACAGTGCAAATTATTTGTTAAGCACTTTTGGCAGAGGTGTTTTTGCTCGACGTCTCTTGTTTTTTCCTTTCAGCTCTATTGGCTGGAATGTCCTAAACTAGACAGGAAACAGCGCGCGACCTCATAGAATCTGTAGCGGAAGTGTATATTCTTTTCAGCACTTTACCTAAAATATTGTTTACAAAAATGATGCTACAGATCTAAACCTTCTTTTTAAAAGTATGTATACAGCCAAAATGATAACTTATGGACATGGATATCAACTCATGTAATAAAATGTACAAGATCGTGTGCAGTTTTGCTACAAAAATATCCGTTCTAGCATAGAAAACAAAATTCATGTACTCGCCGTGAAATAAACGATTTTCACCTGAAGCTCGAAGCCCCAGTTTGCTGATTCATCGCAAAACTATGTGACATAAGTAAAGAGAACACTGACACAACTTTACCGACTGATGAAGCAACTTTTCGTTTGAAGAGTCGATATTAAATTTTATCCCGCAGCAGTGCAGCTAATGGTGAAGAATAGATAAAGTCCACGCAATGCTCAAATGACACTACAGTGGCAATCTTTCAGGTTTGATCGAAACAAGGGAACCAATCCTTTTGCCTTTACCTCTCCACACTGTAAAACGGCATGAAAAAACACACACACACACACACACATATGAAGACAAGGGAGAGGGGGTGGCTCAGTCGCTAGAGCGAAGAGGCTTCTTGTCAGCGGCTCCTTGTTTGATTTCCCGAATGGGCTTCTTTTCCCTTTATGTTAGATTGATGTGAAAATAAAGTACCGGCCAAGTTGGGCGTCCGGTCACAGTATATGATCTTAGGTGGGTGTCATGGAGGAAGAAAAATAGGAGACAGCTTCTGTTCTTCAGACTACGGATTACTTTTTACAAGGAACTGCAAATTTCACAATCTACGCCAGAAAAGGCCAGCTGGGACCCAGCGTCCAGGGTACCTTCAGTTGTTGTATTAAACTTACCAGCAAAGAATCTTTAAACAAAGCTCGCTCACGCTCTAGCCGCCTCCCACGAGAAGATGGTCGGAAAACTCGCCCGATATTCATCGCCTTTAGACCATCCGTGTAAGAAGATTAAAAACGCCGAGCTCTGGACAAACAATTTAGAGCAACCTTTTCCACGGGCGTGGTTACGTGATTCTAAAGGCTATCTTGACATTAAAGGGCCGGGATTAAGGTAAGTACATGTATAGTCTTCACCCACCACGGGTCACGGACAGTTGTTTGTCCACTGTACGATCCATTCTTGTTTAAGAGGGTGTGTGAAGTGGGACTCATACCGGGCAAATCCGATTACTGGCTAGAATCCAGATGGAGGGTCCTCTTCCCAGAGATTACCCCGATGGACATAAAAGGAGTGGGGGGGGGGTGGTGGGGTCGATCACTCAACAAGCCTGTTTGAAGCTGGGTGTTGGCAAACACCGGTTTATGTTCTAGTTTTACAAACAAATAAGGTCAGTGTTTAATTCAGAATCTTCAGTTTGTTTGCACTGCGTATTTATAATCATTCTAAACTGAAAAATATCACATCTTCACATTACTTTGCAAGAGTGGGCACAAAGATTAACCCTCATACCGCCAGTTGTAGGTGCACAGGGTTTCAAAGATTTCTTTTTATCAAGTTAAGTTTGCATTAAAGTTAGGTAAAATTGTATGCGCCATGTTTGCAAATACATGCTTCTATAAAGGTTAAATATATGACTCTGCAATGGTTGTAAGGAAGGTATAAATGGTCACGGAACATTCGTTTGGTGGTTAAATGTGAGCACACATGTACGGTTTGGAGGAATGTAATAAATATGCTCTACTGCACGTTCGATTTCGTCAGTAGAAAAACTCTTAAAAGTATCCACTTATATTAAAATTTATTTGATATCAGCCTGTCTAACAATTTTGGTGAGTTCACTGACACGTTTCAGATGGATGGAGGTATGCGGCTTAGGGCGTCGATTATGAATGTCGTCATTCGAAAAGTAATCTTCTCAAAGTACATTCGTGAGTGAGCCGCTGTATCATCAGTCTAATCTGTGAATAAACTGTGGGCATCTCTCAATCAATCAATCTTTCTAGGTATCAATTCATCTGTGTTCTATAGCTCTCTCTCTCTCTCTCTCTCTCTCTCTCTCTCTCTCTATCTCCATGTCTTGTTCTCTCCGTCTGTGTGTCTGTCTGTCTCTGTCTCTCTCTATGACTGGGGTTAACGTCTCCACTTATAATTCCCTGAGGGATTCTATACGGCGTCAGCAAATCATTTCTCAAGATATCTCTAGCCATTTATGTAGACCTAATTATTTCCATTATATCCATATATTTAGCTATCTATTTATTTGTGTAAGAATTTATCCAGCTATTTAGGTATTTATTCATACGTCAGGGCATATATCCAAATGTGTATGTATTGTCTATATTATAAAAAATAGCTCGAAATTGTCCTCACTTCTACAGGATTAGCTATAATATCTTGCAATTTTGCATGAATGTAGCTCGATTTTTGTCTTGTGCAATGCCTTCTTTAGAATATATAATTAGGCCTGCTTACCGTTAATTAATGAAAAAAAAAAGAAACCAAACTTATTCGTCCATTTATTTTGTTTATATATATATACATTTTTTAAACGATCTAAATCGCTTTGTGAATTATAGAAATATGAGGTGTGTTCAACAGACATAAGCATTTTGAAATCTTGCACATATCTATCGATTCAAATTTCACGATAATTCTCATTAAATTTATACGTTCTATATAATCTCTTTTTTTTTCGGTAAACATTTCACGACATCGTAAAACCATGTGTCTATATCTAGATCTAAATACACCTAATTAAAAAAAACAACTTTTTGAGGCTGCTAAAATCTATATATATATATAT
>RQTK01000358.1:429404-435308 GCA_003991915.1 Elysia chlorotica | reverse complement strand
TCCCCCCCCCCCCACTCTCTCTCTCTCTCTCTCTCTCTCTCTCTCTCTCTCTCTCTCTCTCTATTATCTTTGTCTATCACCTCCTTTCTTTGTCCTCACAATATTCTAATCCTTAGAGTCCACAGTCCCAGAGGAATGTTCTTTCATCTTCTCTGTAAATAGCATCACTGATTCGAACCATTGTATTACCTATCTTTTCGTAATCTTTTCTAAAACCCAACAACATTACCACCGAGATAGCCAACGGAAACAAATTCACTAATAGAAGTAGAACACATGGTAAATTTGCGCTTCCGTTAAATTAATCTTTGCGTTTTAAAAGACGGAAATATTATTTCTTAATAAGGTTCTCATATCCATCATTGTCATGCATTTTAATTTTAATTCCTCTGACCCTTCGGCCTTCAGCCTGATTGGTTTGAGGCTGCAACTACGTTATTATTATTATTATTACTATTATGAGAGAGAGAGAGAGAGAGAGAGAGAGAAAGAGAATAATCGGTCCTAGGACAAGGAGAGGAGAGTGAGCGAGACAAGGAGATAAAGCACTAAAAATATATATATATATAAAGTAATGACCATGATAACTGAACAACATCTTACCTTAGAGTTGTTATATAAACACAAATCCAATGTGAATTTAATCCATCCTCAAGTCACTTGATCGAAACACGATTGTTTGAATCCATTTTTCATTATTTATAATCATGATGTGTGAAAAAATAGCTTAACCTGCATACAGGGCAATCAAAAATTAGAAGGAATTAAATAATTGAGTCCAATAATTGATCAACTTTTCTTTTTTAAATTACCACGTAACAAAATCTAGACCCTAGATCTATTTTCTTCTGACAACAATTATATTTCTAAATAAAGCTGTATCAAAAGAAGTCGAAATGACTTCCAAGTTTATTACAGCTTTTAACCTTCACCATATTTTAGACATGCTGTTGTTGTTGTTGTTGTTTTTTTTCTAAGAAAATCTAGATCTTTTTACTTTTGGCTATATGATTGATTGTACGTATTGAATCTTCAAAATTTTTATCATTATTTGTCGTGAAGAGAAAATTAGGTGTTATATGAAGGCCATGCTATTTTTTTTTTTTACTACACTTCGAAACAAATACGGATGTTGCAAATTAGTTTAAGCCTAACACTGTTGTTTACTTATTTTAAACTAGGCTAACAAGTTAAGTGAAAGACAAAATCAACCAATCAATATAAACAACAAAATGAACTTTAACACACTTAGCAAAGTCACACCAGTCTAGTTAACTAGATCTAGATATTAATCCAAGCCTACATTCTAGAAATAATATTCTCTTCATAATACATGGGTTAGTATAAGATCTAAATTTGATAACTAAAATATACGAATCGTCGTATCCAAGTTAAAATCACATGAATCCATGTATAGATTATTTCTATAGAACTTTTCTTCATAGCCAACAAATGAAAACACCACCGATAAAACTGAACTGAAACACAGTTATAGGCCTAATTATAATATCAAGGACACACCAGAACATCAATGTAAAGCCCTAAATGGCTTGTTCAAGCTGTTGACCTCTTCTATCCAAGAGAATGACAAACTTTCACCAACAAAACAAGACCCACCCTGAGTGTGGGGCTAGATCTAGTTTTTAGATCTAGTTTCTACAGGCCACAGCACTTAGCGAGTTTATCTTCTCGGACCAGCTGAAAACCTCAACACTAGATCGATATTACTCACTCACTCACTGAGAACACAAAATTAACCAACCCTAGCGGGCAGGCGGATCATAACAATGAAAGAAAACTACTGTATAGTGTATACACACTCACGTTCAAAGCTACGTAGAGGAGAGAAATATCAATCCAGACGTTACGAGCACACACCATCACAACACTGAACAATCTCCTCTTTCTCTCCCCTCCGTCCTCTGCTTTGCTCACTGCGTGTTTCTGTCTCAGTCAACCGAGGGCCTGCTAACTGCCTCAACGTTGTCCTTTCCCTCCTCTTCCCTTCTCTTCCCTTCCTTTCCCTTCTCATCCCGACACAAGCCTTGAATCCCTCACCCAGAGAGAGAGCGCTTTGGCCTGCTTCTCTCTCTCTCTTCCCCCAGCTCTCTTTCCCATCTCTCTCCCTTTCGCTCTCTCTCTTTATTTTTTTCCTCTCTCTCACTTTCTCTGTCTCTCTTTCTCTTTCGCTTCCCTCTCTCTTTCTTTCTGTCTCTCTTTCTGTTTCTCCATCTCTCTTTCTTTTTTGCTTTCCCCTCTCTTTTTCGTCCTCTATCTTTGTTTCTCTCTCACGTTCTCTCTTTTTATTTCTCCCCTTTTCTGTCTGTCTGTCTATCTGTCTGTCTCCTCTCTCTCTCTCTCACTCTCTCTCTCTCTCTCGAACGACTTTTATCAGACACGCGATACGGACAGTTTATGAACCACTATACAACTACTTCATTAACTTCAATTCTACCGAATCTCTCATACAATTTTATAAAAATGCAATTCTTTTAAGGCCTAACTCACCCCCCCCCCCACCCCCCCCCCCCCCCCTTTCTCTCTCTCTCTCTCTTCTCTCTGTCATATTTTTTTCTTATCCTGTTACACTTTAGCCTGCCACGCTCTTGCTTTCTGCACCTGGTTTATAATTATGCCATTTTAAAAAGAACCACTAAAGTACATCATCTTGTTTATGAACATTAGAACAACTAGGTAAATTTTTATGTTTCCACAACAAGGAGGACATTAATTTATCAATTCTCAAGTGTGTTAACGTTGATGTTCGTACAAAAATATTTTTCATATCTTGAAAACATCACCGTGCATTTTATCACTCGTTAAAATTTTTACTACTCCAACTCTATCTCCCTCTCCTAGTAGGATTCCCCGCGGGTCTTATACTGTCTCTCTTCTCTCTCTCACTCTCTCTCTCCTTCTCTCTCTCTCTCTCTCTCTAGCTCTCTCCTCTCCTCTCTCTCTTTCTCTCTTCTATCTTTCTTTCAGATCCCCTTCCATTTTCACCAAAACAAAAAAAACAAGCAAAAATACACAAAATCGTAATTCATCGTTAAAAAACTTTAAAAATACTTTTCTTTCTATTTTTTTCTTCTTGTTCTTATCACCTGGAACAAGCGAAACAGATTAGACGTAAACCGCCACATGTTCTACGAAAATCATGTTTATCTCTCGAGCGATATCCATTTCACAGTTACACAATAAACGCGTTTTACTCCCCATTTTTTTAATTCTTTGTTTGTATTACCCTCGACACCGAGTGATCTAAAAATAGCGCATGAATCACAGACACCGCAAGGGGAGGCAAAGCTAGGGGTGAGCATTCTCCGTGCTGTGCAACTCCCCTTCTCTCTCTCTCTCTCTCTCTCTCTCTCTCTCTATCTTTGGGATCTAGCCATCATTTCGCTTCCAATTGTCTTCCTTTTTTTCCCTCACCAATGACAAAAGATGGATGTATTCGGCCCTCATATCGAATCTTGTTTCTTTCTCTTTTTCGCCCCTCACCAATAACAATGGGTGGATATTATCTGTGGTGTGCATCTGAGTTTCGGCGTGTACAAGATTACTTGGCACAGTTGTTGTTGGTTTTGACTTTTTTTTTCACCGTGGTGATGATTCCAATCTGATAATAACGCAAGTGATGTTTGCACTATCGTCAGCGGGGTTGCGGTAGCACTGGGATGCAACATCGGATTCCAATTCAGGCGGTCCGTGGTTCAAGCCCTAGCGATTTTGCCCCCCACCCCCTCCCCAAACCTACTGTCTATTCTCCGTCTCTTTCCCTCTCTATCTATCTCTATCTATCTATCTATCTACCTACCTACCTACCTACCTACCTACCAACCCACCTACCTCTCTACCTACCTAGCAACCTATCTATCGATCTATCTATCTATCTATCTATCTATCTATCTATCTATCTATCTATCTATCTATCTATCTATCTATCTCTCTGTCTATCTATCTATCTATCTATCTATCTATCTATCTATCTATCTATCTATCTATCTATCTAACAAGGCTCTTAACTTCTTTATTTCCCTCCCATATTTCTCTATTTTATCTAGATCAATGTATATAATTATCTTCGTTCAAATTAACCGATTCAATGATTCGCAACATCATTTTCAGGAGGAAACTTCAGTTTCACACAAGCTGTGCTTTTAACTGTTGCTTTTTTTCAACTTTATGTAATAAAAAAACAACTAGACTTTATGAAACACACGAAGCCCTTATATTTTACAGCCCTCATTCATAGAAGGGAAACAAAGCCGGAAAGGGAGCTGTTTTTTATTGCATCTAGATCTAGTATAAAATCCTCTATAAAAAATTCTCCAAACGAATAGATAAATAAAGCTGAGTATTTTATCAAATATCGCAAAAAATAATTACACTTATTTACATGCAATATAATAGGGTCATTGATAAAAACCGGATCCAGCATAAGAAAATTAATTCAAAGCTTTAGAAAGATACTTATTAGTCCTCTTTGTTACCAAAGGCAACATAATAGCAGTCACAACAGCTGCTGCAGGAGATAATGTACTGTTGTATTGAATGTCAAGGTTGTATCGCTACTGGAGCTACATAAAGTAAAATGTATATAATTACAGTACATTCCTGAATGTTAGACTACGATGAATCTGGACTTAGAAACGAGTTATATTAAAATAATTATTTAACTATCTATTTGTCTATATGTATATCTATCTATCTATCTATCTATCTATCTATCTATCTATCTATCTATCTATCTATCTATCTATCTATCTATCTATCTATCTATCTATATTAACAATCTCGACTTCTCCGTTTGTATTACTACGAAAATGTATACACCAATCGTCAGACAAAAAGGGAAAGAGGGATAATATTCAGAAAAAAGATCTTATAACACGTTCTCGTAAAAACGAACAGAATAACGAAAAAAACAGAAATTCTAGAGGAATGATGTTAAGGCATATTCTTTATCGATTGGTCCATACTTTTTTTCTTTCTATTAACCTTACTGGGCCTACTCCTGCACCTAGTCTTAGAGACATTTTAAACCAAAATAATAATCTCTTGTCAACACTGATTTGGACGAGTTTAAGTGTGTGAGTGAAGTGGGTTTATCTTGGGACGCACATGCGTATAGGAAAATAAAACCTTGGCCAAAAGGGATCTGAGACAACAACAAAATGATTTTGGCATAAAAGTTCAGTCTACTACATTTCGAGTAAAATGGAAAAGTGGATGCATCATCGACGTCTTCGACTTGGTACATGTAATAGTTTTTCACCATGTACAAGATTGGTGGCTCCGTATTAAGAAGCTAAAAGGTATTTTAAAGGTAAAAGTTGTTAGTTTGACTAGTTCAATATTTATTAAATTATATATTGGTCTATGGACGGGACGAGGTTGTTTGCTCCTATATTTTTTATTTTTTTTTACAAAATCGGCTTTAAAAACAGATTGAACACCAAATAATAACAGTTTATGAATTGAAACAAAACACACAAAAAACAGGAATAACTTTCTTCAAAGATTCCAACACTCTGGGCCATAATTATTCTAAAAAATGCAAGTTTCTCACTGCATCCATGGGCGTGCATGAAGAATCTCCACATCATTAATGTTCAAAGATTCCAACACTCTGGGCCATAATTATTCTAAAAAATGCAAGTTTCTCACTGCATCCATGGGCGTGCACGAAGCATCTCCACATCATTAATGTTTCAGCTCTTTGATGGCTTGGAACATTTCTAGAACATTGTGCTACGACAACGAAGCATCTTAATATCCTCCTCTACTCCTCCTCCTGCCCTATTTTTCCCTTTCCCTATCCTTTATCTTTCAATCTCGCATTCTTTCTATGGTTTCCCTCTCAATGTATAGCTCTCTGTATCTGTCTCTGTTTATCTGTCT